>JAMKCF010000014.1:10518718-10676218 GCA_023634235.1 Pisaster brevispinus | reverse complement strand
TTTAAGAATTTTTTTAAATATTATTTAATATATCACACATACTCAGTATTCTTCAATTTACGTGAAACAATTGTAAGTTCGAATTAGAGTGCTTCGACAAGAATTTTTCCTGGGTTCACCCTAGTGTGTATAGTACTGGAAAATTGAAAATGTCTTATTAAACTTAACCAGTTTAAGGTTTCTATAACCCTCTATAACCAACACCCCTATCCCGCCTTAATCCTTCAAATTGAAACTTGGATCGCTGACTTGGATTTCTCGTGGATCGTTATTAGTGAGATTTGAATACCAGACGCAGTTCGATTGTAGGTGATAGCCTATAAAGTGGTTAGTCCTAAAATTCATAAAGTTTGTTGAGAATATTTTTGGAGTGAATCTGCAGCTAATCCCTCAAAGAAAGACAATATTGAGTTGTTGTTGTTGTTGTTTTATTTTTATAGTTATTATTTTCCCCCAATATTTTTCCTTTTCTGCTAGGATGGATTATAGCTAGTTTAATTTTATTTGTTATGTTTATTTTGTAACTTTGTTTTATTGTTGGGTTTGTTAACGTCATTTTTTATAACAGCTGCTTTGGTCGATTGACCTGTCCTTGATTTTGCAACAAAAATTGTTTCCTTGTACACTTCGTTGACGAGCAATTTGCAAATCATTGCAAACCTTTAGAGTATTTTAAAGTACAGCACGAGCTGAATGGCACTGCGGCACTCGAAGCTGTTCATTCATGCAGACTTAATGTGATAAACGAGGCTGATAGAAAAAGAAAACAGTTTATTGAAGGAAAAAAACCCTGAGGTAAAAAAATACCATTTCACATGCGTCGTTTTTAAACAGAACTACATTTAGAATCTGTTTACCATGTGAACTCCCTTGTTTCTTTTTTGTTCTGTCCATTTTTATATCTCAACTTCTACTCAACGTATGAATTTTGTTTAGTGCCCAAAATACGGGTTTTTATTGATACTTAACAGCTACTAAGTTGTACTAGAAAAAAGAAGAAATCTTATGTTGTTTATGCAAAGTTACTCCCTTTTCTAGTTTCATTCACTTTCAATCATTGTCTTTCACTTCATGGTTGTTAATTGTGATAAACTTGCTAGTCTCATTTGGGAGCGTTAAGCTAGGACAATATTCAACTCTTTATGCCATAAGTGTCAACCATAATGTTCGAAGTTTTCACATGTATTATTTGTTTACCCTAAACAAAATCAAAAAAATCTTTAGAAATAAAAGTCTTTAATTGGCTATACCATGGGTATACTATAGGTCAGTCCCTGTAGGCTACGCAAAACAAATCTTACTCGTTTCCATTGACAGTGCCTGAGATGTTCACCCAAAGGGGACTATACGAGGGAAATGAATATGAACTTATTTTGTTTGCGTCACTTTTCTTTCGATCTCTAACTCCACTACACCAGACCGTCTACTTACCATCGTGTCAATTAACACTATACCGTAAACCCTACCCTTAGAATCCCCCAAACGACATAATTGCGTGTAGGTGTAGACAAAAGGTAAACTTGCTAATTACTTATGGCTTCTTGTATATCAAACTTGACCCTACTTAGTATTTACGTTGGAATTCAAGATCAAAATAAGTTTGAAAGCCTTTTCTTTTCAACGTATAGCATGTTAAATAATACTTGAATAAATCAATCAATCTGTACAGTTAGCACTTATGACATGTATTAAATGTTGTAATATACATGACATGATGGCGATAGCTATATTTATCTGTGAATCGGTCTGTTGGTGAATCTCGTGCTAGTTTGATGCAGCCGCTTCAGTCCTACATAATATTATATAATAATATTATTTGAGAGGAGATGACTGCGTCAAGGCCTTTGGGTCACCGTTAAGGGCTTTGTTTCACCAGCTGAGGCTTATCTTAACAGCCCATGCTAAACGTTGATGCATTAAGTACATACCTACGTTTTTAAAACTGTATTACAATCGGGTTTTGTGAATGACAGTGTCATGTCTATGAAACCGAGGAAAAACCCTCAAAAGTTCTGAGAAAAATTGTTTGACTTTTCATTAAAAGTGTACTCACCGAGCAACTAAGAAAGGGTTAAAGGGTTATACCCGTAATGTGAGTTGCTTAGCATTTCAACCGCAACAAATTAAACGGGTCGGAAATCCATATGCGATTGTTATTGACTCCGTTCGCTGAGAGCATGCTCATTTTATAGCGATGGTTTGTACGATCATGTCCGAAATTAAGGTTTGCGGTAGCATTATACATGTTTAAAATATCATACTAATTAGTAATTTCACTCACACTGATAAGGTATTCTTACATGGCTTCATCACAATAAAACAATTTTTTATGTGATAGAGGTTTTTTCTTCAATCATGATGCATTGGTAACATCAACTATTTTGTATCAATGATATCTCAAAAAGGAGTTTCGGTAATCTCATATCTCATTAAGATATAACACAAACACAAACCTTAGTTTAAAAATTTAGCTCAGTATCATTTACCTTTATTTTTAGTAGAGCTGTCCTTCTGAAACAGGCTCGACTGAAACTGCACACTCACTGACAGACAGTGTTGTGCCAGTGGTATTTATACGTAACTCCAGGTGAGCGCTGGAGAGTACTGATATGGTCTTTGTTCCTGTCGTCTATGTTATTATAATGATTATAAAGCCTCGTATGGTATAGAATACGAGACGCAGTTCGATTGTAGGTGATAACCTATAAAGTGGTTAGTCTTAAAATTCGTAAGGTTTGTTGAGAATATTTTTGTTAACTTTGCGTTAATCTGCAGCTAATCCCTCAAAGAGTAAGAAAGAAAATATTGAGTTGTTGTTGTTGTTGTTTTATTTTTATAATTATTATTTTCCCCCAATATTTTCCCTTTTCTGCTTGGACGGATTAAAGCTAGTTTAATTTTATTTGTTATATTCATTTTGTTACTTTTGGTTTTGTTCTTGGGTTTTTTAGCGTCATTTTCATAACAGCTGCTTTGGTCGTTTGAACTGTCCTTGATTTTGCAACAAAAAGTTGTTTCCTTGTACACTTCGTTGACGAAAAAATTGCAAATCATTGCAATTCTTTACAACATTTCAAAGTACAGCACGAGCTGAATGCACTGTGGCACCCAAAGCTGTTCATTCATGCAGGCTTATTTTGATAAACGAGGCTGATAGAAAAAGATAATAGTTTATTGAGGGGACACTTTGAAGTAAAAAAAATACCATTTCACATGTATCGTTTTTAAACAGAATTACATTTAGAATCTGTTTACCATGTGAATTTCTTTTTTCTCTTTTCGTTTTTCTGTCCAGTTTCATATCTCAACTTCTACTCAACGTATGAATTTTGTTTAGTGCCCAAAATGCGAGTTTTTGTTGATCCATAACAGCTACTAAGTTGTACTAGTTAAAAGCTAAAATCTTATGTTGTTAATGCAAAGTTACTCCCTTTTCTAGTTTCAGTCACCTTCGATCATTGTCTTTCACTTCATGGTTGTTAATTGTGATAAACTTGCTAGTCTCATTCGGTAGCGTTAAACTAGGACAATATTCAACTCTTTATGCCATAAGTGTCAACCATAATGTTCGAAGTTTTCACATGTGTTATGATATTGTTCCTATATTGATTTCCATTTTTGTTTTACCCCAAAAAGAATTTTAAAAACATCTTTAGGAATAATAGTCTATAGTTGGCTATACCATGTGTATATTATAGGTCAGTCCCTGTAGGCTACGCAAAACAAATCTTACTCTTTTCCATTGACAGAGATGTTAACCCAAAGGGGACTATACGATGGACACGAATATGTACTTACTTTGTTTGCATCACTTTTCTTTCGATCTCTAACTCCACTACACCAGACCGTCTACTCACCATCATGTCAATTAACACTATACCGTAAACTCAACTCTTAGAATTCCCCCAAACGACATAATTGCGTGTAGGTGTAGACAAAAGGTACACCTGCTAATTGTATATCAAACTTGACCCTACTTAGTATTTACGTTGGAATTAAAGATCAAAAGAAGTTTGAAAGCCCTTTCTTTTCAACGTAAAGCATTTTAAATTATATTTGAACAAATCAACCAATCTGTACAGTTAGCACTTATGACATGTATTAAATGTTGTACATATTATACATGACAGATGGCGATGACTATATTTATCTGTGAATCAGTCTAGTGGTGAATCTCGTGCTAGTTTGATGCAGCCGTTTTAGTCCTACTTAATATTTTATAATAATATTGTTTGAGAGGAGATGACTGCGTCACGGCATTTGGGTCACCGTTAAGGGCTTTGTTTCACAAGCTGAGGCTTATCTCAACAGCCCAAGCTAAACTTTGATGCATTAAATACATACCTACGTTTTTAAAACTGTATTACAATCCCATCAGGTTTGTGAATGACTGCGTCATGCCTATAAAACCGAGGAAAAACCTTCAAAAGTTCTCAGATTTTTTTTTTTTTTTTTGACTTTTCATTAAAAGTGTACTCACCGAGCAACTAAGAAAGGGTTATACCCATAATGTGAGTTGAATACCATTTCAACCGCAACAAATTAAACGGGTCGGAAATTCATATGCGATTGCTATTGACTCCGTTTGCTTAGAGCATGTTCACTTTATAGCGATGGTTTGTATGATAATGTCCGAAATTAAGGTTTGCGCTAGCATAATACATGTTTAAAATATCCCAATAAACTAGTAGCCTACTTACACTCAAACTGATAAGGTATTCTTACATGGCTTCACCACAACAACAACAAATGTTTATGTGATAGAGGTTTTTTCCTCAACCATGATGCATTGGTAATATCAATCATTTTGTATCAATGATATCTCAAAAAGGAGTTGCGGTTATTTCATATCTCATTAAGATGCAATGCAATCGCAAACCTTAGTTTCAAAATTTAGCCCAATATCATTTACCTTTATTTTTAGTAGAGCTGTCCTTCTGAAACAGGCTCGACTGAAACTGCACACTCAATGACTGTCAGTGTTGTGCCAGTGGTATTTATACGTAACTTTAGGTGAGCGCTGGAGAGTATTGATATGGTCTCTGTTCCTGTCGTCTATGTTATTATGATGAATGTCCAATAAAATGTGCGGTCAACTTGAACTGACTGGTTCCGACTATGGAAATTGCCTGCATGGTTCCCTGGACAACGAGCGAGGCTTTCAGTGAATAGTCATAAAAAATATATGTAAAGGTCATTTTTGGTTCGTTTCCGCAGCCATTATGAAAAACACACACACACACACACACACACATTACTTCGTACCATACCACAAAGACACCAAGGTTGGCTGTGATGCTATGAGTGTATAATAATCTCTATAATGGTGTGAAATGAGCTGGTTTGTTCATCTGCCAGAGAACCAGTTGATCAGGGTTTTTTTTAAGCTACCGGTTCTCTTCAAAACGACCGCAGCTCATAAAGGGGCAGGTTTTTGAGGGTTTTTGGGTTGTTTTTTTTTCGATTCATCGAAATGTAATTTGTTCCATCAAAATGACATTTAATAAATTGAATGAATTAAGATCATGGGAATGAACTATTCTTTCGAGGAAACGAAATAACTTTTCGAGGTAATACAATATTTGTGTAATGTATTCTTATTTCATTTCTATCTTTGTTTTGGTTTTAGTTACACGAAAAGTACATGTCAGGTGACAATATTGTATGTACATTTTTTTTTTCCATTTATTATTTATTTACTTATTTGTATGTGTTTTTTTAACCACGTCGTGATAGCAGTTTATACGTCTCCACCTGTGGCGATATTTCTGAAAGGCTACACCATATTCAAGTGAACCTTTTCTTCTGTATTGCTCAGGAACAAATTATCACGAGGGGGGCATTTCTATTTTACGCGAGAGCATAACGCCCTTTGCTGACATCGATATCATGTTCAACTAGAGCAGCTCCGTCAAATTAATTTTTTGTGATGCAATAAGTTTCCCAACGAAGTTTTTCTAACAATAGTGGAAAATACATCACAAGTCTGTCAACACCTTCGGGTCATTGGTTTTTGTCAACACAAATGCTGATTTGAAGTCAAAATTTGTCAAAAAGATACAGATCAGCTGATTACACAGCCTACTACTTAATGAGAAAACTTTTTTCCTAAACCTGTGTAAGCACATACATCGATGTACATCATTGTAGTCAGTGCTTTTCAAGTCATTAGGGAGGCGGGGGTCCCACAGGCTACACGAATAGCTACTCTGAGCAAGGGTTTACATTGTTTACAAGTTGTTTTACAACGAAGCAATTATCACGTCAACACCCAAGTACCTGCTGCATGAGAGTACCAACATGTTTCCCTGGTAGCCTTAATACGTTGTCAGGATCATCCAGTCAGAAAATACAACGGTGTATATACCCCAGTGCGCCCTCAGTGTTCACAATCTCAAAGTTTTACCAGGGAAGTGTGCACATTTTGACCGATAGAGTAGACTACACTGTTGCACTTTCGGGTAATTTCTCACAATATCCCTCCACGCAAAGTAGTGCAACTTGATCTTTCTAGATGGTTGATTGTCTTTCCTGTGAGCGTACAGTGGTTGACTGGAATAGGTACACCAACCAATGGTTGCCATATACGACACAGTGATCTTGTGTTGTCATGGAAGCTGTAATTATCATTCTAGCATTCAAACCAATCTCGACTAAGGCCACTTGCCTCCATAGGTATCTCATCCCCCCCCCCGCAGCCCCACCCTTCCTTCTATGAATCACCTGAGTAAACAAGTGCGAACTTCATCATTTTTGTTTACCCAGGATGATGCTGGTTCCGGGAGTGAGGTACAATATTGGCGCTAGCCGGAAATTTGACCGCACATCTTAAAGATTTGCAAAGTAATGATTCGGTTCCCTTGGGGAACGTAAAGCTTCTCTTCTGGACAATTATTAGGGATGTTTATTTGTTTGTTTGTTTGTTTGTTTGTTTGTTGGGGTGTTTGTTCGTTTGTTTGGGTGTTTGTTTGTTGGGGTGCTGGGGGTGTTTGTTTGTTTGGGTTTTGGGGTTTTTTTTGTTGGGGTGTGGGGTGTTTGTTGGGGTGTTGGGGCGTTTGCGTTTGTTTAGAATTTTTTTTTATTTTTTTATTTAAATAGTATTATAGAGTAGAGAAAAAAATAGTGGTAATAATTGTTCGTTGGCTCACTTCATAAGCCAATCTTCTGAAATAAATTTGAATAAGAAGTATAGTGTACTCAAAACAATGACAAAATCAAAGTTTATAAAAGCCTTTCCACCACGAAGGTAAACAGAGTGTTAAGTTCTTCGTTGGTACTAATATCTGGAACGTTAAAAAACACTTGTGAGTAGTGATCTTTGAAAGACATTATTCCTGTCATTATTTGGGAGACTAATCATCTTTGCTCGCAGCAGCTTAGAAGCTGAATCTTGAAGGACGCAGGGATGTAGGGCGCCTTTGGAAGCCAGCAACATCTACCCATGACCACAGAGCTCAGTCAGAGATCGAAAGTGTCTGAGGGAGGGTGGATTCACAAAGAGTTAAAACTAGTCTTATCTCGAGTTAGGACGAGTTACTTGTCCTAACTTAGGACTAGCCTTAAGTTTTTAATAACTCCTAGGACTAGTCCTAAGTTAGGACTAACTTTGTGAAATCGACCTCAGCAGAAGGCCCAGTCAAAAACCCTCGTAGTATAATGGGACAGAACCAACACACAACTGTACTCTATGGCCTAAGCCGAGAATCGAACCAGGGCTGTAGTGGTGAAAAGCGAGCGCTTTATGCACTAGCCATCTATACCACCTTTGTTGGTGGCCTTGATTTCACAAAATCTTGTACAAAAAGATGCTACTTAGATTATAAGACGAGGAGACAGAGTTTTGTGAGTCTTTGTTCTTGTTGCTTAAGATAGTTTGAGTTTATGCAGCCTTGGGTAGTCCTTTTTTGTGAATGATGTTCTGTTCTGTGTCAAGATGTCTCTACCCACATATTGTCTAGTAGTTGGACTTGCTTGGCTGATGGTGAATTATCCAGCTTTTGTTCTGTAGGTTTAGGATTGTTTTGTTTTAGTTTGGATGGGGTGATTGTAACGACGTTAGAATCATGTTCTTGTCTTCAACCCAAGTGCTGTCCTCCGCATACTAAAGCTCCAGCACTGTGTAGTCTCGTTCTGGTAGTAGGCAGTGCTGGTTAGCTGACCATAGATAGGATTTACACTCATCGTTAACTCCCTCTATCACTCCGTGGCATTGCTCCAAGTGGAGCATGCTGTCCTCACGAGCCTTGTTCGTTTGTGATAGTGGGCTGTTAACGGAGTCGCTTGATGCCTGTCGTGATTCAGCTATTCCAGGTTTCTGTCCAATGTATCCCCCCCCGTATAGTTAATTGACGTCCTGTTCGTCGTCATTCAATTCAATTCAATTCAATTCAATTCAATTCAAGTATTTATTCATCATGCCAGCATGAAAATCGTTACCTCGGTTTGCACATATAAAAATATTACACGAAAAATGTTAAAATATAATTGTTAAAAAGTAACACAATATATTTAAACGAGACAATAAAATAAAAACACCAACAACAAAGAGAGTAAAATTCAAAACAATCAATGCAAGATGCAATACTCCCCATGGAGATGAAAAAAGATCAAAAGGAATGTCATTGGCCCAAAGACCAGGGCACTATAAATGCAAGGCGCACCGATACGTCACAATAGAATGTGCTATATGTTATAAGAACTTATCATTAGTATTATTCATGTGTATTATTCATGGGGTCCAGTCCAAAGTCTTCTGGGAATGCATGACTGCTCCATCCTGATAAGATGTGCCCGCCATGTCAATTGCTTTCTTGTTTCAATAAGGAGACTGCTTGCTGGTTGGTTCTCTCCCTGACGTCTATGTTTGTAATTCTGTCCTCCCACTTAATGCCAAAGATGCGCCGCCAACACCTCTGGCGAAAAGAGTCAAGTCTTCTCTCGCCGTTTGTGGCAGACCAGGTCTTAGCGTGGTATGAATGTGTGGATAAAAACAATTGAGTTGCAGAAGTATATTTTTTTCTGAAGGTAGATATTCTTCTGTGTCCAGATACTGCCTCGGTCCTTGGTATAGAGCTCCTTCTTTTGACAATCCTTACAGTCAATTCCTTCTCTGCTCTGTAGTCCCAACTTTATAGACGCATTGCTGGGTTTTTTTCTGATCGTGCTAAGTTGTTATCGATAACAACAGTCAGCACGGATGTTTCGTCTTCAGTGAATCTGCTAGGTAGTGGATAAAATAATAATAGGTTAACACCTATGAATTTATGTCATCAGTTTGTCATCAGTTTGCCTCCACTTTTGTGAGCATCTTTGACGCAAAATCCCCCCTTTTGATGTTAGAAACCCGGCTTATTTTATAACTTTGTTTCTGTCCTTATTATACTGCAGACACTGGACCAACAGTACGGTACCTGACCTGACCTGGCCTGACCTATCCTGAGTATACAGCAGACTTGAGCGTCCTGAGTATACTGCATCTGACCTAACCTGACCTATCCTGCAGACCCGAGAATCCTGAGTATACTACATCTGACCTGACCTGAACTGACCTGACCTGACCTGAACTGACCTGGTCTGACCTGACCTGAACTGACCTGACCTGGCCTGACCTATCCTGAGTATACAGCAGACTTGAGCGTCCTGAGTATACTGCATCTGACCTAACCTGACCTATCCTGCAGACCCGAGAATCCTGAGTATACTACATCTGACCTGACCTGAACTGACCTGAACTGACCTGAACTGACCTGAACAGACCTGGTCTGACCTGACCTGAACTGACCTGACCTGGCCTGACCTATCCTGAGTATACAGCAGACTTGAGCGTCCTGAGTATACTGCATCTGACCTAACCTGACCTATCCCGTAGACCCGAGAATCCTGAGTATACTACATCTGACCTGACCTAAATTGACCTGAACTGACCTGAACTGACCTGGTCTGACCTGACCTGAACTGACCTGACCTGGCCTGACCTGACCTGAACTGACCTGACCTGGCCTGACCTATCCTGAGTATACAGCAGACTTGAGCGTCCTGAGTATACTGCATCTGACCTAACCTGACCTATCCTGCAGACCCGAGAATCCTGAGTATACTACATCTGATCTGACCTGACCTGAACTGACCTGAGCTGACCTGGCCTGACCTGAACTGAACTGACCTGACCTGGCCTGACCTATCCTGAGTATACAGCAGACTTGAGCGTCCTGAGTATACTGCATCTGACCTAACCTGACCTATCCTGCAGACCCGAGAATCCTGAGTATACTACATCTGACCTGACCTGAACTGACCTGACCTGACCTGAACTGACCTGGTCTGACCTGACCTGAACTGACCTGACCTGGCCTGACCTATCCTGAGTATACAGCAGACTTGAGCGTCCTGAGTATACTGCATCTGACCTAACCTGACCTATCCTGCAGACCCGAGAATCCTGAGTATACTACATCTGACCTGACCTGAACTGACCTGAACTGACCTGAACTGACCTGAACAGACCTGGTCTGACCTGACCTGAACTGACCTGACCTGGCCTGACCTATCCTGAGTATACAGCAGACTTGAGCGTCCTGAGTATACTGCATCTGACCTAACCTGACCTATCCCGCAGACCCGAGAATCCTGAGTATACTACATCTGACCTGACCTAAATTGACCTGAACTGACCTGAACTGACCTGGTCTGACCTGACCTGAACTGACCTGACCTGGCCTGACCTGACCTGAACTGACCTGACCTGGCCTGACCTATCCTGAGTATACAGCAGACTTGAGCGTCCTGAGTATACTGCATCTGACCTAACCTGACCTATCCTGCAGACCCGAGAATCCTGAGTATACTACATCTGATCTGACCTGACCTGAACTGACCTGAGCTGACCTGGCCTGACCTGAACTGAACTGACCTGACCTGGCCTGACCTATCCTGAGTATACAGCAGACTTGAGCGTCCTGAGTATACTGCATCTGACCTAACCTGACCTATCCTGCAGACCCGAGAATCCTGAGTATACTACATCTGATCTGACCTGACCTGAACTGACCTGAACTGACCTGGCCTGACCTGACCTGAACTGAACTGACCAGAGCTGAACTAAGCGCGTGGCAAACGTGTTTGGTTAATTAATGGCAATGGAGGACTGTATAGCTTGAATTGATATGCGACCAAGGGAAGGTTAAAGAAAAACATAATAACATATTCCCATGTATATTTATTTTCGAGGTTTATCCCTTGAGAGTTATCACAATATTGCTCGACCAATATCGATGTGAATTTGAGCACATTTTGCCCCGAGCGAGCGATTGTAGTACGAAGTATGCAAACATGAGCCCAAGCAATATTCATTCCAACGACAGTCCCGAGCAAACAGATCAATCAACCAACTTGACAACAAAACACGAAGTGTCCATACACTAAAAGAGAAAACGCAGAAGAATTAAGGTTTGCGTTTTTTAAGATTAAGTAGATTTAAATGGCTGCCGGGATGCCCACTCACGTGACTGTGTACAAAACTTTCAAGACTTTATCATGGTTTGCAAAGTCACACTAGATTTATAACACTTCTTGCGTCTGTGGACACGGTAAGAAGAATAACAGCAATATGTCATGACGGATGTTTATTCTGTTCGGTTTCAGCACTACACGATATTCACTTTTGAGAAACATGGACCTGTTTTTTCCAGCAACTGAATAATTGCCATTAAGAATGTTTCCTGAAAGTCGTACCAGTGAACATGAATATGTTGTATGTCTACAGTCATTAAAAATTGACGCTCTAGTAACTCCAATAAAAGTAAGTGGCAAATATTGGCACATTATGTGTGTCCGGAGACGTTTAACTGTACTAAAATGTTCTCTATAAGATTTCACAAGGACTCATACGAAGCCAATACCTTATGGTGACGATCGATAGACTAATGGGCTGCTCGTATTTTTAGGAGTCACTCTCGACCATGAATGCATTGGTTCCACGCAGTGCTTTACCCATCAAGGATGCGTCACTATGACGTCAGTACGCATATGGGGCATCCTGCCATTGAATAATTAACGTTCAAGCTGCCCTTGTGTAGCACTGCATGCGCTGCATTACGTAAGGACATGCGTGACAAAAATGCAGACGATGGAGAAAAGGTTGAAATAGGATTAAGAACAGTGCATGGTGAACTCGGCAATTTTCTCTCTTGTGATGTTCTTGGTTACTACAGAAACCACCGCTCATTCCAGGACTACCACCATGAGTGGGATTTGTTACAAAAAGCAACGCCTCGTCTCTAAAATGAATGTCCAGTTGTGGGGAACGATAACTGGGTCTACGGAGTGAGGAAAAAACCCACAGACAATACAGATGATGTATGTTTTCCACACTATTCGATGAATTGTTCCCCTCTATTGTTTTTGTACACATACGTCCTCGGGTTGTCATCGAGGACGGAACCTGTACGTCATTTGAAACCAACCGAAACCAACCAGACGCGTTGTTCCGTTTATGAATATCTGTAGCCGGACGGCAAAGTGACATAGATTCAAGTTTTAGTGTCGTCAGAGTACAGGTTCAGTTCCCAGTCATGGTATCAGTTGTGTCACGGAGCAAGAAACTTAAACATTGCTTCATGTATTCCGATCCTCGGAGTTTGTGGCTTGGTTGGCAGTAGATTGTGCCGCAACGCCTTGTAATTCCTAACAAGGCGCTCAAATGCGTCTCGTGACTTAAAAACAAACCTCAACCGTAATCTGTCATAAAAACAAATTGAGTACTTTTACACGCCCGTCGGGTGTGCTAAAGCAAATAGCATAATTATAAGAACCGCCTTATACTACGTCTAAGTGAACAGCGCTCATATATGAATTCAGTTGTTTCCCCTGATCCATATTTCCTCATCGTCTGGTTCTGAATGTAGCATCTTACCCCAGCCTCGCTACCATGGGCAGCGCGCCGTATCGATACACCTCTCGTCGCTAAACCCCTGGGAGGGAAACACTGAAAATCAATGCTGATTGGCTAACCAAAATGTACTGCTTTGCACGCTTGTTAAAAACATTCGAGCGCTTGTAGGGCGCTTGTAGGACGCTTGTCGGGCGCTTAGTACGCGCGTGTAAAAATGCACGTATTTTGACGCAATACATGGTCACCTTAAACTGCATACAGTAAAGACGTATCACAAGATCGAAAAAGAATGAGAGGGGTCAGTTGCTCCACATCCTCGTTCCCAGGGGTGATCGATCTCGCCGCGCCATTTTTTCCCAGGATGCCTTGCTCGATCATAACCCCTGGAATTGGTTCATTAAAATGTGCTAGAATCTAGCACATTTTAATTAGGCCTGGGCCGATCCGTTCTACGCGCGCGCTCAAGTACGGTAACCCGTAAAAGAGGCTCCAAGTCAAAAAGCAACTGGTCCCCTGTCATTCTTCTTTGATTTTCGATATGTCTAACTGTATGCAGTTAAGGGTGACCGTGTAAAAAAATGATTCATTTGAAATGGAATCGCGTCAAAATACTTGCATTTTCACACGCGCGTCTAAGCGCCATGGTGCGCTCGAAAGTTTTTTTAACGAGCGTGCACGCAAAGTAGTCACCCTTGGGAGCCAATCAGCGTTGTTTCTCAGTACATCCCTACCAGGGGTTAGTGACGAGAGGTATCGATACGGCGCGCTGCCCATGGTAGCGAGGCTGGTTGCTCCATGACTTGATGCGTCCTTTGACAGCGCGTTCTGCAAAGTCTTTAACACAGAATGGATCAACCACAGGACTAATTAAAATATCAATATATTTGGATATTTTGAAGTCACACTTCCAGGGGTTACAATCGAGCAGGGCATTCTGGGAAAGAAAACAAAATGGCGCGTCGAGATCGTACACCACTGGGAACGAGGTTGCATCTTACCCGTATCAAATCTAATTTCGCCCAGTGTGAGTGGGCACGTTTCTTTCAAAGTGGTGTGCAAGGGGAATCTCCAAGGGGACAGTTGCACAAACTAGGCTGGGGGAAACTGATTTCCCCCAGGGGGATGTAAAAGAAATAGTTCCCGTCAGTTTTTCTCTGATTTCGAATAACTTGCCAAAATATTTTAGTTTCCTTAATTTTTTTTTGCATTTACACCTTATAGGTCCTGTTGGTTGGTATTAAAGCAATTTGCAACAGCTAATACTATTGTTTCATTGGAATAAGTTTTGTTAACCCTGCAAAGAGGGACATATTTCATTGCAACGCCCCTGTGGTGCTTTTTCCGTACGGTTTTTAAGAGAAGGTTTTCGTTGTTGTTTTTTGTGTGTGCTTGTTTGTTTGTTTGTTTGTTTGTTTGTTTGTTGGGGTGTTTGTTTGTTTGTTTTTGTTTTTGTTTTGTTTTTGTTTTTGTTTTGTTTTTGTTTTTGTTTTTGTTTTGTTTTTGTTTTTGTTTTTGTTTTTGTTTTTGTTTTTGTGTGGTATGGTCCAGCTTAGGATATCATGACACATAAGCTGACCAGAATTTACGACGTGATTAAGACATTGGAAATATTGAAATGATATACGTCAGCTCGTGTTGACAGCGGCCCCCACTGTAGAGTAATTTCAGATACTGAGGTCAGCATGTACGTGTCTCTGTAAGCTTAGCGGGAATTTGTATCGTCAAGACTATCGATATCAAGTTCTAATGGCTGAGTCAGCAGAGTGTGGGTTCAAATCCCGGTCATGACACTTGTTCCAATGCACAAGACACTACTTCTTATCACCCAGGAGTAAATGGGTACCTGTGAAGGTGCGCGCTTTCAGGATTGATTTCGATACACTAAATAAGCACACGAAATGTTTTCGAGCACTCGCTATAACGAAGAACGCTTCTGAGTTGATTACATTTTGTTCATCACATGTCCCTTAGAGGGCTCCTTAGATTTCACACTGAAGCTCCAAACAAAATTAATAAATTTCATGTCACGTTTTAGCTTTACAAACTACGAGGAACTTATCTACATTTTCATCACAGATTCTGTAAGAGTTCAACAACCTAGTTGTTTTAGACTGCCGCTGTCGAATTCTGCAGCAGTTACTTGGGGTCCTCCGAATGCTATACCATTTTTTTAGTCACTACTTCTACAGTATTTCAGATGGACAAGCAGTCCCTTGTGAATTGGTATGCACTTTAATAAACTGAGTGGCCTGTCGGATAGAATCTCATCGGTTTTATCTGCGAAAAGTCTCACTCCTGAGCTTTGTCTCTAATATTTATTTATACTTCAAGATGAAACTCCGCTTAAGTTTTGCCTCGTCATAGATTGGTTTTGGATAAAGGTTCTTATCTGTGTTAATTCCCATAGGTGTAACTTCGTGATCCTCGTCTGCCTTGAGATTACCAAACTAGTCCCCGACTATTGCAACTGACTGAATGAGGCCCGTGGCAGCTCACGTGAGATCAATAATTCTGATAATATGGCGTTCGGCAATATTGCCACTGAAATTGGTTGGTAAATTGAATGCTTTTAATGGACACTGTGTGTGGGAAGAAATGCTAACCCTTCCAAAGACCAAAACACTTCAATCCCAGAGCCCTCTCTCTCTCTCTCTCTTCACTACTTTATCCCAAGTGATATACAGATTGCTGAAGATGGGCCGTGACCTGAATCGGAACTATCAAGGGGCGAATGGCGGTCATCACGATTCAATTACTGAAATCTGAATCTTAAGGTCGCTGTTTGAACACCTGTCAGTGAAAGCTCCACATCTCCAAGATGAGTCTTTAGTTATATTTATTTGTAATTTGTTATTTTAATTTATTTTATTGAAATTTGAAGGGTGGGCATAACCTTGGTTAGAGAAAAAAATTCACAAGCACACGGATTTACTTCATCGTACAACATTGGTCATAATGGGCTGAAATGCTGTAGTTGAGAAATTGAATAAGCAACTGATCTCGCGAGTCTGAAACGCTAAAATTGAAAATGGCGACTCTGATGACTGATTGAGCCTAAACTTTCACAGGTTTGTTGAACGACTCGTTTCAAATTTAGCTCTGAAAGAGTATGAAATAAAGTGACAATTGACACTATTTTAATGGAGGTTATAGGCTTGTAAGTTCTTCCTCCCACTTTCCTAAAGATGGAAGGATTGTATCTATCGGAAAATGAATGCATCACACAAATGAATCTGATAACTTTCTCGGTATGGCTTACTAACCCCTCAGTTTCCAAAATACACAGATCAATTTCAGATGCAAAGAAAACAACAATTTAAAAGTTGCATTTCTTGGATTTTCGTTTCCAATGATTCTCGTTTTCCATCTGAAACATCGTGGAATCTTACCAGTGTAGTTGATTAAAGACCAGCACTAAACCCGAAGTCCACATGAGCGTGTTTGTCGAGCAAAACCACGGATAAAGAGAAAAACAAATAATGAAATTAGGAGAGAAAAACAACGAGCAAGACACATCACGGTAGTCTCAACAGGACACGAATTGTCCTTCGACCTTGTCGTTCTTCTCGAGATGTAACTCACGTTGCGATTTTGTGGTTCCGTTTCCACTGATGTTGATGTAGGTCGAACAAAATTAGTATACAGCACCCCCCCCCCCCCTCCCAACCACCGCCACAACAAACATAAACATAATAAATAAATAAACAAACAAACATATAAAAAAAAAAGAAAAAAAAGAGGAACGAAATCCATTAATCGTCGTGGGGGATGCATGCGTCAACTGAGAATTGCTCACGGTTGTCTCTATTGAAATGAAATTGATTGTAATTCCTCCGTAACAAACCTCAAGACCAGCTGCTTGTGCCAGATTTATTTCTTTACAAAATTAGCTTCCGGTAACCTTCAAGCAATCAATTCACTGCAGTCACAAGCGTAATGATGTAAGTTTGTGCCACCTTCTTCGAGCCATTAACTAGGATACAGAAAGCTAACCATTATTGAGCCAGCTTGTATTGAATTTACCATTCAACCCACAGTTCAATCGACAGTTTATTAATAATTGTCAAAGATTATTACAATTATTATTTGTTTATGAGAGTTTGACCGATACAATGCCAAAAGGCCTCTCGAGGTGATTGAACCAAGGAAAACATGGGTAGAAGACATATGTTCATGTCTATGTTAACCTGTGATAAATTGTAAGATGGAAACAAGATAAAGATAGAGTTAGAAACTGAAGTAGTGTATACAGGGAAAGCTAATTGAATATCCCGCAGTGCTGTCCATTAGTACAGAAACAGAGAATGGGCTTCAATATACAGCTTAAGAGGGACACGTTGCTTTGGATTGGGCGATTTGGGCTCTACAAATCTGAATAAGTAGAATATTATGATCCATACAAATATACCTCGCCAGTGTATAGTTTTCATTTTACTTCGTGAATCAACACGGTCCGCCACTGTGTAGAACACAATCTTTGACTCAACCAATTTGCGGACCGTGGTTCACGAAGTTAAGGGAAAACAATTTCGAGGCATATTTATGTGGATCATTATATTGTAATTTTGAAAAATCTTTCCGAACCAGATTAATTTCATAACCGACTCTTTTTGCGGCCCAAAGTGCCCAATCTTAAGGCAACGTTTCCCTATAATTTCGAGCAAAGATGGGTATACAGAGGACTTCATTGCGTGGTTTCTATAAACGTGATTGCAAACTTACACAATCCTATCTCCTATTAAACTAACCACAGTGTGAAGTATACCATTGAATTATGCAACCACCATCGTTATCACCATCCTTGACTCTTTTAGCGACAACGAGTACTGATTGTCATTCAAACAAAAAGGACCAGACTATGTTCCTTTCGGTTACTATTGGCACTCGTTGGTTGAATTGGAGAGACGAAAAGGGGTCACTCTGTAGCAGCGAGTATTATTTTTCATTTTCAGTCCTCCAATCAGTTTAGTTGAGTCAAATTCCTTCGAATGAACATACAACATGTGAATGTGTGTTTCGGACCCCTAAATGTAGCACAGGGTAATATTCCAGCCTGAAATGTAGCCTCGGGCATGTAGAGCCCTACCTAACTTTGCACGTACCTATTGTAACATCAACCGTGGAGGAAAGAAATAGATGGATTGCTTTCGTTAACGCCTCAAACCAAATGTACTTAAAATTAAATCTACCCCGGACCCACATAGCCCCAACATACCTAAACGTAGCCCGGACCTGAACGTAGTCCCAACCCGGTACCTAAATGTAGTGAAGATGAGACGAGCAAACAACCGAAGACGTTAATCCGAGTTCAAACACCATCATCCGCTAGAATACACTCACTTCAGTGTGTCTCTTATTTGTTCAGCGTTAACGGGGACACCAAGCAAAATCAACCCCCACCCTTCCTTTTCAATTTTATCTCCGGGATACATCCGGCCAAAAAAAATCATCTGATGGTTTGATCGACGAAAGGTTGTAGAAACAGCTGCCCTGTTGTCCGGTGATATCTAATTTGACTCAAGTCATCGAACAGTATAATAACATAGCGGGTATAAGGTCAGTCCACGCGCCACACGTCGCCATTCGGCTTATTCCACGGGCAGCGACTTTGTGATAAAGTGAAAGACACTGTTTTTATACCAGCTGGATTTTCCTCTGTATTGTTATTGGTTAGTTTTGTTGTGTTTTTTTTTTTTTTTTTGCTCTTTTTCTACACACATTGTGTTACAAAGTATGAAATGTGTAATTGTTGGAGTCTGTGTTTAAATATTTGTTTAAAAATGTATAGTAAATGTATGTTTTGTTTCTGTTTGTTTGCTTGTTTTTGTTTGGGGTTGTTTTGTTCTTCAGTTTGGTGTTCATCTTCATTTGAAAAATATGGGGAAGATTCTCCAGCATATTAAATTCAATAATCGCAGCTCGATAACATTGTATGTTCAACCCTTCTATGCTGACCAGAAAAAGTTACCACTCCTCCCAGTGAAGTATTTGGGATTGGACCCCGCCTCTTTTTTTCTTATAAGCAGACATTAACTATGGAATTTCTGCTAAAAGCAGCTCAATGGGCCTCTTGCCACACACGAAACTCAAGTTGATCTGTTTATTGAAAACAGACACTCTTGGTTGAGGTCGGTTATAAGAATTCGACCTAGCGTAGCACCTGAATTCATTTCATTCATTTTCTACAATTTAAAGCCCCGGATGGTGTATTACACTGGCAAGCAAACAGTGACGCAGTTAAAAGAAAACCATTCCATTGAATGCTACAGCATATTTTGACATTTAGAATTCTTTCGAAGGCCTTTTGCTGTCGTCTGGAGACTCGATATGTCGCCTGAAACTATTGCCTGTCGCATCGGGTTTCCAGCGAGACAAAATCGCGAGGAGCGTCCTGCAAAAACGTTTCGACAAATCGCATCGTGCATGCTGACCAAATAAATGGAAACAACAAACATGCCAACATAATCATGGAAAGTAATTGTTGGTTTACACATGAAGTCATCGACCGCCATCTTTGATGACAAACAATAGAAAAGTGCACGCGTGTGCGCGGTGCGGACGACTCTCGGCCAATGACAGCCCTTCACATGCGTGCACGTTTCATCAACGTTGGCGGCTAATCAACGATGGCGGCTAATGCATGAGGTCGATAAAGGAAATACGTTGTGGGCCTCAGCTTAGTGTCCTGAACTCATCTGTCCTAATGATGAGACGTCACTGACACACATAGTTGCGATGTTTTGATTGAGGGTTTTTAATCAAGTTGTCTCCAATAAATACATGTCGTGCACGAGCTTAAATAAGTGTAATTGATGTATGAAATGAACATACAAATGGATACATATTCAATTCCAGCGTGAAAGCTACATTGATCTTGATATCTTATGTGTAAAACTTTACCACTAACGACGCAGCTAAAGTGCCTCAACCTCAGCAATAATTCATCGTCATTTTAAAAACATATTGAAATTAAATTGGCTTGAAGCTGCGTTATACACACATACCTCATTTGTTTCCATTCCCCATTTCTCCGAGTTTGAGTATAATAGACACTTTACAGCACCGGTATCCGTGAATGTTGACACTCGTGCAGCATGGGTACTATTACCCCAAGTCACTGGACCACTTTATATCGGTCCTCCCTGACCTTCTTCACAGCATTTGCTGTCAATTATGCAGCGCACCATGCTAATCAATCACAAGAATCATCTCTGCCCTCACAGATACCCGCTCCTAGGTGAAGAGAAGCAATCAAAGTTGAGTGTATTGCTTGAGGGCACATGTGCCTTGACCGGAATTCGAGCCCACCACACACACACTGATAATATAGACATCAAAATTTGAGTCTGGTGCACTATAGTCTGCTCGGCCTTGGTAAGCCAATTAATTCAATACAGCTCTGATAGCTGAGAATAGAATGTTAGAAAAGGAAAAGAAAAACCCAGGGTTGTATTGTAGAACAGCCACAGTGAAAAAAGAGTGTTTTTCCATATAACATCAACTTTAAGAATGCAGAGCAATCATAATTATGTCTTACTCTGTTTAGCTAGATACATTTATCAACTTTCATATAACTTCTGCGAAACATTCGCAGCGAAAACAGATCTGTGACGTCAAAACTCCATCCGCATTCGCATTCGGAGGAAGTACGAACCGGGCTTTATGACATGACATGAAAAATGATGCGGAGGGAGTCAAGCTTTAGTTCTAATTACACAGCTATTAGTGTGGGGTGATAATTACACACCTGTCAGTGTGGGCGATAAAACTCTTGAATGTATCCACGGTTGCAATACGCTACTTGGCCTATCGCCCGCGTCACATCTATGATATTTAATGAAATATGTTTACTTCTGTTTTACAGATGGCACTGTATTTTAACCACAAAGAAAGTGCTTTACTTGAATAGTCTAGGGTAGTTTCTGATAATCTGGAGCTCGACGAAAATAAGGATAAAGACCAATCCCGCGTGATTGTATCATTGTAGCAGCCACGTCTGACCCATTGATTTTCCGAAGGATGGAACACAAAATGAAACTTTCAGGGACGAGGTTGTAAACCAATACACCGTCGCCGTGAAGGAGGATACCGCGAATTGAAACTCTCTTGAGCGGGGGAAATCGGAAAAGTGGGTCTCAGTCGGCAACACTAAACCACATCCGCTCTGGAATCAGCCGTGATAAAAAGTCACGTCGGCAAAGTGGGGATATGAAATTGAATCCAATCGAGGAATTGAGCTCAATTCATCTAGAGGTTCAGATCTAAGGTCGAATTCAGTTTTGGGATTCGCTCATATTCTAAGAGTCCTTGGGAAGATGGGGAAAGTCACAAGTCTCTAGTCTTACGTTAACACGGAGTAAATTGTCATTGTATTCGGTACACTTCCTGTGCGAATTTTGTCAAAGACCAAGGTTTTCAAATGACGTCACATTATTTTCAATACGGGTAAGTACAGTTTTGAACCGGAAAGTTCTTCCTGGATGTTGTTGATAATTGACCGTTTGATTTGAATTCGACCCTTTGACTGACACACACAAAAGGGGGTGTAGGGCCTACAGACCCATTTGTTGTTGATACCAAACAACATCATGTTTCTGATTTATACATGTTCAACAGTAACAGAAGGTCGTATAAGCTA
The DNA here is from genome assembly GCA_023634235.1 of Pisaster brevispinus. Classification (NCBI taxonomy): domain Eukaryota; kingdom Metazoa; phylum Echinodermata; class Asteroidea; order Forcipulatida; family Asteriidae; genus Pisaster; species Pisaster brevispinus. Next base: position 10,654,691 of record JAMKCF010000014.1, on the reverse strand, counting down.
TAAAACGGCTCCTGGCAAAAACACATGACATTTCTGTTCCATTTTGTTGCAAGAATTCCCCCACAAGCGTGAATTCACATTCCCATGCAGACTGTATTGCCTTTCTCGAATGACTTTATGCTTGGCAGAAAACATATCGAAGTTTCACGTTCAGTTGTCTTGACACACAATTTGGCACGTAAATTACTTACGCCCTTCTCCCCTAACAACTTGCGTTACGTTCTTGTTCTGGGCATACGATCGGGCAAATGAAGCAAAATTGAAGACACGCAAGGAGATAAGAGCAAAAGAAGTTCGAAGTTGCCATATATAGACATTGGTCAGTGACCCTCTTTGTAATTTCGAAAAAGTACACTTTGGGGTCAATATTCAACTTAACTCAACTCATTAAAAATCTCAATTACTTTTGCATTATTTGGAGATACCATATGTGCCGAATAGGCTTACTTATATTAATTTTTGTTCCTAAACCGAGAGCGCAAAAATAATGAAACTTTTACACTTTTTCGACCTCAAAATAATTGTTCAAATATCAATTGAACTCCTGCCATAGCAAGGGCAAGGATCGGCCTATCTATATCAATCTACGTGTCATTTGATTAATTTTCTGCATTTTAACCCACCGCCAAGGATAAATCCTTAAATGCTTTAACGCCAGTAAACAAATGGCAAATGTGACTGATGCTGGTTGAAATTGATAAGATACGACTATATAGGGAGGCATTCTTCTGTTTTTATTAAATTTGATAGTTTTTTTTATTGGTCAAAAGGAGGTACGTCACACTGTTGACGTAAAAGAAATGAACGGGGGAAATATTTACTGTGTGCAGAGATGAACATGCTCTGCTAAATATCGGACGTGTGCATTTCCCCCTCTCTCTCTCTCTCTCTCTCTCTCTCTCTCTCTCTCTCTCTCTCTCTCTCTCTCTCTCTCTCTCTCTCTCTCTCTCTCTCTCTCTCTCTCTCTCTCTCTCTCTCTCTCTCTCTCTCTCTCTCTCTCTCTCTCTCTTTGCTAACGTTGCACATAGTAAATCTTTGGTAAAACAATGCATTCACTTCGTCAATGTTTTGCAGATAAACGCCTTTATGGCGTAAATGTGTTGTAAAGGCACACACGGAAAACAAGTTTTGTTAATGCGACCACAATGAAAAACAAATATAAGTGTATTAGCGCCGTAAATACGTTTTTAATGTGTTTACTGTGTAAACTTTTTGTTAATGCAATCACAGCAAACATGTTTGCAAACAGTGTAAATGTTTTGTTAATGCATTCATCAACTGATAACGTTCACGTCGAAATTATTTTGTAAATGCGGCCGTAAATGTTTTGTGTCCACACTGCAAATGGTTATAAAATGCATTAATGCATTGAAAGTTACGTCTTAATTACGTTTACCCCGATTACTTGAACACAATCTTCCCTTCCATTGACACAGTTCATGTGGATTACGGGTTGAGTTTTGTCAAATACGGACACAATTTATTGAACATCAGGGTGTAGGGATCCCATCTCTGTACCGATATGGTTTATACGCTGCGTTGATAATTGACCTTGTCCCCCCATGCTTGTCGGTCTAACGAGTATCGCTCAAACGTGAACTACGAATCCCCCAGTGAGGAAACGACAGACACTGGGTAATTGGAATGCTCAAATGGTGCAGAATCACGGCATTCATTTTATATAGATAGAATTTATATTTTTAAGAAGAAAAAAATGATAATAATTAGAAAAAAGGCCGTAATATTTATTTTGTAATGAGTTTGAGTTTGTTTCGAAACCAGATATGAAGTACTAAAGTTGAAATGAAGTAGTGGAGTTCATATGAAGTAGTGAAGTTCAAACGTTTTATTTATTTATTTATTATACTGACTGGTGTATTTGTTTGGTTTGTTATTGTTCACTGTTTTGTGTCTATTTGCAAGAAGAAATTACAATAAGTGGACGAAGAAGCGACAATATAAATAACAATTACAATGTAACGTCACAAGAGACTGCAAGTAAACGTAAATCTATTGTAATCCAAAGCGTAACTGACAAATTGAACATTAATTGTTCTCTATTGTTTAGTATGATTCTTTCATTCTTGTATGTTTGTTAATAATGATGTATAGTGCATCGAAGACAAAATAATATATTGCTTGTTTTTGCTGTTGATCTTGTCTTATTGTTGTTGTTTAGCGTTTGCTCTTTTGTCACTTTTTGGCCTTATTTTATTCGTATACCTTTGCTGTACACTTATTGTTTTGTTGCTCTTTACATTCATTACTCTGTATTACACAGTAAAAGTGACTTTCATTGACCCAAATAGAGATTCTCTTGAAAGGTCAAAACAAAAGTTGTCTTCCTCTTCCTTTTCTTCTTCTTCTTCTTCTTCTTCTTCTGTTGCCTTCTGATGGTTTGATACTGTGATAAAGGTCCTCCCGTGTATGCTATCGGCCTCATGCTCGTCGGACTATTTTCTTCACTGTGGCATGGACCACGAAGGTCACATGACCGCTTGTATCTACACTAATCACCCGAGTGCTGATCTCAGCACTTCATGTGGACCGGGTCCTCTCAGTGTAACGTTACCCCCAGCTGCGGGACGAGACACTAATGGGGGTGTCTTAGTGATGGGGAGAACATCGGAGGAATCCTACCGACTGATTACCATTGATATGGAGATATCCTCGTTAATTGAGGTTATCAAAAAGTTAAAGGAGTAGTCCAACGTTGCAAAATTGTTTGTCAGGGAACACAGTTTTTCAAAAGAATAAGTTTCTCTATATAGGGATGATTTTGCAATGTGTACCAAGATTTGCATACATCATTAAATCAATGTTAGTTAATTAATTAATCAACTAATCAATAACCATTCAATCCCATCCTCTGCTTTGTTTTGATATTATTAATATTATTTTGTTAATTTAATGTTTGATTTGTACTTCTTCCTTTTTTATTTATTTATTTGTTTTGTATTTATGTATTTATTTACTTATTTATTTATTTATTTATTTATTTAATTAACTATTTATTTATTTATTTATTTATTTTTAGGGGTTGTACACGTTCAAATTTTGTTATACTTCAATTGCGGTAATTGACAAAAGCAGAGGATATTTACAGGGTCTTCAAGACTAACTTCTTTGACTTTGAAAGCATTTTAAGACGAAGTATTTCCAAACATCCAAACCCTCACTTTACTTAAACCTCATCCCGAGTATGACTGAATTTGTACTGGTTTGATCGGATCTATAAGGTTTTTTGTTGACAACTTGAGGATATGAAAGAGTTTGCTCTTCCTAAAAAAACGCAAACAATCCCTTTAAGGTGGTACGCCATGCAGTGTTGACATAGATTCACCATTAGTAGAAATGCTTATTAGAAACATTCAAGGATGATAGATCGATAAGCAACCTCGTCTGTACTCTTTGCCTTAAAAAAAACCTGCATCCTTGCTGTTACTTTATCGAATGGGTTTACCTTCCTAGAGTAAAAAACACAGATAGTTTGTAAAAATTAATGAACAAGTGAGTGCATCGTTGTTTTGATGAGATTTAAGGGCAAAACATCAACAAATGATGGCTTGAATCCGGTTTGTATACCTTTACACAGATATGTATGGTAAGCACTGACTGTGCTTTCCCAACACAAACGCTCCAGGCATTGGCTCGAATGAGATGCTATAAAACATTAATTGCATTTCATTCTTCTTCTTTTTTATGTTGCACTAAAAACTGTAAACCTTTAGTGCCATTTTCATACATTCCGATGTAAATATCTCTGGTACTACTGTTTTTTTAGTTAACTAAGTGCAATAAAACAAGAAAAATTAATTTGCCAGTTTAATTATCTAGCTACAAAACGTCCACATGTAATGCAGATATTAAGTGATTACGGATTCTTTATTATATAATAATGCGACATGAAGTAAGACTAAAATAAAATGAGCTTTAGAAAAGTCCGGTTTAGATTGCACTTGAGTTGGATCTTGTGGTCATGGTCTAATTTAATCGTTTGAACATAATTTACAATTCGACAATTTTCACGTCATGTTGAATTTATAATACAGTAGGTAACGTTAGCAGCATATAAACGTTTTGTAAACGCGATTATCAACTTTTCAAAAGAATTTCTTGTAGCGCCCATCATTATCCTAAACTTGTCAGTAATGGTCAAAATTGAAGACAACATGCACTATAGAAAATGCTACAAGGAAGGTAAAACAGGCTCTAAGAACAAAATACAAGTCTCCAAGAAGTAAGACACAAAAGGGTTAAAATATTGTTTCCTTTTCGATTTAATTTTTTACAAAGACATAATCTCGTACAATAAGAAGATAATATGAAAATGTCTTCTTGTTGTTCTTTTTCTTTACTTGAACTGTACTGGAGTTTTTTCCCGAGCTAAAATGGCCTCCCTGGTGATCAGATAGGGATTTTATCTTCTCTGCTCAAGACTGGAGACCAGTTGGCACGCTAAATTACCAACGAACATTTTCATAGCAAACCATTGCGATTAAATTTAAGACAGCTGAGCAAATTTACAAAATGCGAGACAAGCTTTAACTAAATATTCACATTAATATTACAAATCTATATATGTTGTATTCATATGAAATACTATGCTTCTTGTTGAGCAAATAAAGAACTGCTCTGCTATGACAAACACAATTGTTGATACAACGTGAAGAGTAAATCTTGCAGACTAATAACTGTTTTCTCGTACGACACCTTCCCAAAATGTACACGAAATGTTGGTTTAAACATAGGAGGAAAGAAACGTCAACATGAATTCGAAACACCCCGATTGGCAAGTATTTCGTTTCAGATTTAATTCATCTGCCATTTTCATTAACAGGCACGAGAGACCGTGTGGAAATAAAAACATATATGCTTGGGGGCAATTCCTGTGTTGTAACATAACTCAATATATCGAGCGGCAGTTTTACAAATATATACAAACTGTAGAAACACGGGAAAACCACCGATCAAGAGCAAATAAATGTCCTTCATTGTTGTTCTAGTATTGATTTTAATATTCCAAATACTGGGACTGGAGCCGTGGATATATACAAGCACACTTGGTAAAGAAGATAATTGGGTCATATTTCATGTCACTGTTTATACCACTCTTCTCTGGAGGTCCTTCGTGGACGCTGTCAGCGCAGATTACCGAGAACTTTTGACTAAATGTAGGTTAATTTGACTGAATTAGGTTATTTACATGCTTAGTTGCATTATATTTATGGCAATTTAGGACGATCTTGGCGAACGCTATGATTGAAGTTTTTAAAGTTATGGTATTGCTGGATCAGATGACCGCGAAACCAGAAGAAAAAAGTCCTTTGTTTAAAGCGATGTTTTTGTGATTTCATAGACTGTATTACTGTGTATGTACAGACTATGGTTGGAATACAGTCCAAGCTCTCGTGCATGCAAGTGAAAAGCGAAATGGCAGTCCGTAAACTCAAACAGACTATATGAAACAACTCCACCGACTATCCACTCCCCATCCCCCCCCCCCACCAATGCACTACCCGCAATCTACCGACCATCCAGCAGATTAACTCCAAAGTAAGACGGGATTTGTACCTCAGTTCATTCTTGCTGGTTGGTTCCTCTCGGTCGGAACTGCTTGACAGAATCCTTAATCACTAAACATTAAGGTGAATTCATTCTCGCTAAAAATGTATATTTTTTCTCTAAAATGTATATTTTATAATATTCCCCTCTTGCCCCACTACTTCCCCATATTATCACCGCGGGTTAACACCGTTGAAAGACTGGAATAAGCTGCCTCAATGCTTGACGAGATTGCAAAAACTGGACCTACAATCGATCATCAATTGCTGAAAACACGCCCTAAAACTAAGACCCGATTACACGCATCACATGTTACCCTCGCAGATACTCCTTGTATTAGCCTGGAGCGAAACATTTCACCTACATGTTGTTCCTTTTTCTTAAACTTCTTTGTGGTTGACTGAGCTCCGGATCTTTTGCTGCACTTTCAATTCCTGAAGTGTTTGGGCCCAATGGGTGATGCTTTCCACATGAAGTTTTGTTGAGGAAGATAACCTTATGTGTTGCCGAGGTATAGGGTCGAGTGTGTGGGAGCATAGAGCAAGTCCTTGCTCTATGGTGTGAGCGTGTCTATACCCGTTGAAACCGAAGACTTTAACAAAAGGGATCCGGGTGTTTGACAGAGCGAGGACGGCCTGGCTTCGATTTCGTGTACATAACCAATGGGAACGTCGTTAAAAAAAGCAAGGCCAAACAAGGTGAAACAAAGAGAAGTCCTCGATTACGGGATTTACGGGATTTACAAACGTGTGTGTGTGCGTGTGGCGCCTAAGTGTAGCACGGCCCTCAATATAGCTCAGGTATGATGTTCTAGTCATCATCCCTAATGGAAGCCAGGCTATATTAGTGAACAGCGTCTGCACTACATAGGTTTGAGCAACTTCTAGGTAATAAGTAACGGTACTTTTTCTTTTCTTTTTTCAATGCAAGTCGCCAGACACACAAGGCCTGAAGGCCACTTCAAGGTGTGGGCTACAATCAACTATTTGTCCAGGGGCCGTTGCCACCTACTCCTGGGGCTGAAACAGGGTTACCCCCTTTACAGTCCATACGGATGTAGGCTTGGGTATCATCCATCAGAAGCCTGGCTGGTAGAGCAGAAAGCTCTACCTCCCCAACTTTACGAAGCACTCATGGTTAAGTGTCTTGCTTAAGGACACAAGTGTCACGACCGGGACTCGAACCCACACTCTGCTGATCAAACACCAGAGCTTGAATCCGGTGCTCTTAACCGCTAGGCCATGACACGCCATAAAACACTACAACTATGGGTCGGCGCTACTTATATGTTCAGGCTACATAACTTTCTCAAATCTATACAAATAGCTTTTTAAAATGTGAATCAAAATTTTTTGGTAAAAAAGGCTGACCTGGCATCTTTGTTTAACTCCTTAAGGGCTTGAAAAAGTTAATAATAACTGATCTTGCAATTGTAATCTTGAACTTCAATATATAATGTATGGTGTGTATCTTCAATGCAAGGTATACTAGAAAGTCATTCGTAACAGAGAACAATCAGCGCGTGAGTAATACAGCCATCACTTTATGTCTAACCCAGTGAACAGTTACATTCCAATTAGCTGGATCAAAAGAGTGTTCTGAGAGTAGCGTTGACACTGAACTGAAAAGCCCACTGGGGTTACACTCCAATGACTCGACGCACTTTTAGGGCTTACCCGAATTACCCAAATCGCATTTCCTCGCATGGAAACGTAGCGCTTAAGTCTTGTCATTTTGGAAGCAATTCCTTTTAGGAAATCCGGGAGAACATGAAGTGAAAACATGCCGCCTTATTTATCGCTGACTTCAAGTGTATTCTCTCGCTGAAACTTTACTAAATTAACACCAGTTCAGCTACTTCTTGCTTTTGACCCAGTTGTGTTTGCATGATTTAAACATGAGCTTCGAACCCTGAAAAATTCTCTAAGTCCTCCGAACACTGTTTCAAGAAATGTACCATGCTTGAATCCAGTTCAGATAAAAAATTACTACTGCACAAAACATTAAACGTCATTTAACCATATTTTGGGCATAACTTTACAAAAAGATACCCTCATTTTGAAATACATCACTACATCTAATTTAAATCATTTATTACGAACATGTAACCAACCGTATTTACAGTCGACAACCTCAATTGTTTACCAATTGGAATGCAAAAATGGTGTTCAGGGCCCAACCCCGCGGGCATTCCTTCATTGGAGAATCTAAACATTTGACAAATAAGTAAAATTCCTCTACTCATGCAAGCGTTACATCGGGTTTGCAAAAAGAAAAATGCAAAGAAGCCATTCCTGCAATTGCTACCGGGGAGAAGGGTTTCACTGTAGAGCGCTGTTATCTCTTCGTTTCTAAGTTCAGCCGCATATTATTGTTGGCGAGACACGTATATCATCCACCTTTTTGCACAGGAGAATATCTTGGTGAGTTCCGTAGGACGTAACTCTTCTTCTTCTTTTTTTGGCAAATTGTGATATTATTTACATGTAATTTCCGCATGGTAAACCTGAATATTTCAATATCTAGTACATGTAATAATGAATGGGATCTATTGCATTGTCGTGGTCAAGATATGCCAAATGCATGTAAAGTGTACTTAGATTTTGGATGTCCTCTGGTATTAAAAATATTAAAGCTCACTGCTTAAAATTTAAGGAACATTTTTGATATTTTATTATAATGACGACTCAAAGGTCGGGTCTCTAATTAGAGGTTCGTCGCGGTCGAACACAAAATAGTGTTTTCGACCATTTCCATTATCTTACGTATTTGTATATATAGGCCTATTTATTGGTATCACTAATAATTTATTTCAATTGTCCCAAACTCTGGCATGCCATGATTTTCAACAGTAGCTTTTGCTACCTGATTTATTTCCATCGAACTCTATCATAATGTCTCAGGTACGATACAGTTCAAGTTATTGAGTTTATAAGTAACGTTCTTAATGTGTGAATTTCCCCCACATAGTCGGTGATTGTGCATCATTACGAGATCTTAAATTAATTGTCAGTTTGTTTCACATTGATGCCAGCCTTACTCGTTCACGTTACTCTCAGTTACTCTGCAAAGGTTCGATTCCTAGATGACTTAGATAAATCTGAAGATGATCAGCAATCTTAATTGTTATAAAATCAAGTGACTTCACAATGAAATCTACTTTTATTGTAAAACAAAAACGGGTTGCACTCTTAAAACTCCCGGGTCAGAATTCCTGGTTCCGTCAGGCCTGATTCATTTATTGGTCAGCATGACCTGGAATTATGTTTTGAAGTGACTCATAAATGTGTCAAAATGTCGCAGAATTCGAGTTAAAATCACATTTATTACCCACTTTCCGGGTGCTCCCTGGGACCTGGAGTTTTTAGAGTGTGGAGTGCAATTTCCTATCTCGCCAGATCAGTACTGCGCCAGATACACATTGTTCAGAATAAACATGATCTTAATTTCACTGTACCCATTCATGTCGAAAACAACATGTGATTGCAAAAACCGAAGACCCATGGGAAATCTTTGTCAGACTGTCCCCCATTCTTGCAGAGTCTGTTTATTTACATTCATTTGAATATATTTACCTGGCTTACCAAGAGCAATGTTCAATATGATTGTCTGAGGGCGAAGGAAGAGCTAACAATAACATATTCTAAGCGTCTGTATATGCCGAGGCTGTACTAGAGCTATCTGATCCGTCCATGGGCTTACATCAAGGCTATAATGGTCTCAAGTACAAGGACAAGGTAAACCACTATATGTCACAAATCCCCAAAAGGGGTAAACTGGATCTTGTTAAAATGTCACTGGGTCAAGGTTAATTGTTTTCGAATTCATTTATTTACGAGTCAATCAATTTATTTACCACACCTGTTGTTTTCTGAAGCACCACACCTACGACATACGTACGTGGTGTTACCGCAAACATTTTCTGAAAGTCGTTTTTTTATGAAGGCAGAAGTTGTGTAAGCAGTACTTACTACACTGCAAAAACGTGAAAATAACACCAATAATTGTTTGGGCAGAAATTAGTGTTTTTTAACACCCTGTGGTGTAAATTGTTATTCTTTTTTTGGTGTCTGTAACATGTGAAACCCATAGTGTCATTATTCACACGTCAGTTTTTTGCTAATACTTTTGTTGTGCGCGTTAGCCGTGGAATATGTTGCATGCTGGTCCTGATAATTAATGTTTTCATTAACCAGCATGCACCTCATTCCACAGCTGCATGCTGGTCTAGATATTAGACCAGCGTGCATACTTCCGCGGCTAACGCGCGCGTAAAATGTATTTTGTGAAGTAGTTCATGGTAACCTGACTGTTGTTAACATGCTCAACGGTTCAACCTTTTCTTGAATTGCGTCAAAGAGCAACATCCGGTTCTTTATTTATGACCGGTTTGAAACGGTGTTGTTAACTATCAGATTGGTTGTCATTTTTACTGAAGAATGCAGCGAGAACAATGTTGAAGGGAAAAAAACATCGCAATAGACTGTGCAAGTCTCGCGCGTATTCGAACATTGGGATCCGTTAAAGCGCGTGAGTTTGTTTCTTTAACGCGTTAAAGCAATGTATGTGGGACCACAGTGGTCCCAAAAATGTTCGAATACGCGCGAGACTTGCACGGTCTATAAATACCAGGTGTGAACCCAAACCTCCTGAACTGCCCATATATTCGTCTACACGTCGTATCGAGAACGTGAGTTGTAATTTCAACCAATTAAGCGCAATAAACACAATGGCTTCGCTTGGCTCCGACCTCCGTTGCAGTTGAATGTGTAAATTTAGCAACAGCAGCGAGTGAGGCGGACATCAGTAGATTTACACGCCTCCCTTGTCCTTTACTCCAACGTGCATCGAGGGCTATACATATTATGCTTTGTTACAAAACATCAGCATTGTTTAACGGCCGTGGATAATAGAATGTACGGTTGTCATGGCAATATCTTCTGTGTACAACATTTCATAATAAAAATCATTAAAGATTGATTCAATTGAAGGTTAGGCATTTATTGAATATTTATAGTTCTCGAATTGCTATATAGATGCATGCGGTTAAAAGGTATTGAATTATATCATTTTCCAGTAGAGACATTCAGAATGGTTACAATGTACTACCTGATACATAAAAGAGAGCGTCATATATTTAATACTGGAAATACATTTTCAGCTGGAAGTTAAAATGAATATGCGTTTACATTAACTATTTTTATTTATTAGGTGGTTTTTTTTCCCAACAGATTTTTGGAAAACTGTACAGTTTTTGAAAACAAATTATGCAAAACATTTTGTTATTACCCGGGGGAGAGATGAGCATGAACATCGTCTAGTTTTATACAATTTAATGTTAAACGTTTGATCACAACACTAGGAAAATTGTTGCAGGATGACCCTTGCTCAAGTCTAGTCATCTCCGCACTGCTTTAAAAACAACAATTTTCCGACCAGCAGACAATTGCTATTTCTGTCCTTTTTCAAAAAGATATGTAAATGTATTAAAACAATATACATATATATGCTTTAATGACGAAAAGACCTAAGATTTCTCAATAGTAACTACAACAACAACAACAACAACAACAGCAACAACAACAACAACAAAAGCTGTGGACTCATTACCATGTCGGTTCCCCTATGGTACCATAACTTACTCCTTCAGATCGCAAGACAGCTCTGGGCTCAGTTTTATGAGCTGCTTAATAAACTAACATTTCTCAGCGCCATTTCTCTGTTGCTTACCGAATTAAGGTCACCAGCGTAAATGCCACGGCACAATTTTTGACTGGTTTCCTGCTAATTTCAGCTTAACAGAAAATTGTTCATTGATATTTTCTGAACATTGTTATAAGCTGCTCTATACAATCTGTCCCTTGATCATCTTACAGCTTCCAAATGATATCACATCGTATTCGGTGGATCTTCGTGTAAATACACTTTATTACTAAGTTGGGTTTACAGGTCTATAATTTTATCAAAATGGTTCTGCAGCAGTTTAATAAATAAATTCAAGTTTGATTCTCAAAGTACATTCAAAAGTATCTTTTAACTTCGTCTTTTTTTGTGGCAATGTTCATATTTTGGTGTCTCTTTCTCTTTCTCTCTCTCTCCCCCTTTCTCTTCCTCCTCTCTCTCTCTCTCTCTCTCTCTCTCTCTCTCTCTCTCTCTCTCTCTCTCTCTCTCTCTCTCTCTTCTCTCTCTCTCTCTCTCTCTCTCTCTCTCTCTCTCTCTCTCGGGGTTCGATACCGTACGCACACCAGACCACACAGTCTACTGTGTTCCAAGACCTGCCATTTTTTTTCACATGTCTTCCAGAGTCCTGCTGTACACCCATTGGATGTGATCATTTCAATTTGATTGTTTTGTACATAAGATTAACTGATATCTAATACACGTTTTATAATCAAATATATAAATACTTTCAATCAAACTTTAATTATTGTCTTACAGTGCTCATTTGCACTGTTATGTTCGCAATTCAATGTATACAACTTTATATACGACGAAAGAGAACCTGTGTAACCAAAGCTGAGCTAACCACAGGTGCGGATATTGTTTTTCTAGTTAATTCAACGAGATAAAGATATATTACAGAAATCAGATTCGCCATCATTTGTAATTTTGTAACTTGTATTGATTCAAAGGCAGTTGAGTCTATATGCCCTATTGTCTACATTATTTCGTTGTTTTTTTTAACATGAGCATACCATTACTGCCAGCGATGTACATTGTCTTGATTCACAACGAGTATTGTACTGCATCAGTATTAGCAGTCTCGACAACAAGACCAATGTTGTACCTAATTGTTTTATTAAAACAGAGTTGTGGTTTTGTTTTGTTTTTTGGGTTTTTTTTTTTTTTTTTTTTTTTTGGGGGGGGGAGTTTAAGAGAGTATTGAGAAAACCAGAAGCAGACATCGCCAATTACCTTTCATGTACCTTATCGTGATTTATATGCAGCGTTTATGAACTGGCAGCTGAGTCGTCGTGTTCAGTGTTCAATACCATCTTCATTTGAAGAGAATAATAGAACGAGCAGTGTAAAGCGTACCAATGGAAGCAGTTTTTGCTTATAAAGCAAAACCGCTCCAAATTGCTATAATTTTATTGAATTGAAAACTAGTCAGCATACCAGGTGCAACATTTCAATCGATACTACCAAAGCTGTAGCCTGTATATAAGTCACTTTATACATAGAGTGACAAGTGTTTTCCCCTTTCGTTCTCGCAAATGTCCTTGCAAAACAAGCTTCAGTTTCCGAATTCATTCATCAAAGTTTCTTTTGTGGATATACCTATGTTCATCTGGAAACTGCAGTCCCTCCGTTGCTGTTAATGACTTCAGCCTGTCGTCGGCCAAACATCTTCGCCAGTCCCTGACGAAATTGTCGATACTTGACGGCATATATAATAGGATTTGCACACGAATTTGAGGCAACTAGCGCAACGGACACAATGTAAAGCGCTCCTTGGAAGTCCAGTTCATAGCCGAAGTTAAACATGAAGAATATGACCGAGTTGAGAGTCCAACAGAAGACGTACGTGACGAAGACGATGAAAAGGGTCTTGAAGGTGTTTCGCCTGGCCCGGAGAAGGGAGTCCCCCCGCCGATTCTACGGCCGACCGGTTAGCCGACTGGCTGGTCGGCTGGGGTCCGATTTGAGCTGCGCCTCGCTTCAAAACAACGGTTATGTGGATGTATGCAAGCAGGATTGCAAGAACTGGAATTGCGTACTGGAGGAAGAAAATCATTACACCCACTGCCTGGGAGCCGGGTATGTTCAATGACGTACAGGTCCCGTTGATGTTGGCGTAGAAGAAGATGTTATAACTGCTACTGCAGCAGCCTATGAGCCACGATGCTGTCATCATTATGGTAACGGTAGTTGGTCTGTAAAACCTTGCAAACTTGAATGGAAAAACAATCGCAAAGTACCTCTCGAAGGTCAAAAAGACCAGGTTGATGGTGGAGGAGGTTAGGAACGCCCACAGGAAGAAGTCTGAATCCCATACCCGGCAGATGAAGTCCCCTAAGCCCCCGTCTGGTAGCGGTTCCGGCAAGGGGATGTTACTACTGAGGAGTAGAGTGACCGACCCCATGAAGTCAATCACGGCCTGGTTGGCGATGAAAGCGTTGGTCGTGGTGTGCATTGCTTTCGTCTTGTAGATAACCAGGCACACCAGGGCGTTGCCGAAGATTCCCAGCAAGCCGACGATGGTCTTGATGACGCGAAGCACAATAATCTTCTCGGCCATTTTGGAAAGTTAATTTTAAACTACGTCCCAATTAAACACAGTCACCCCAAAAATTACGTTCGTCAAATCACAATAAAGATCATCAAAACGAATCGTCGTTCAACTATTCCTACAGCGATGTGCACAGTGATCACAAATGTTTGATGCCATCATTCAGAGCCTCTCAGTAGAGAACTTTGTATCACTATACTGAGCAGACGAGCACACTGTTACAACTGAATGGTCATCCCACTTAGTACACCAAGGTTTTTATGCAGGATCTCTAGCGTGGCGTCATCCAATCAAAAGCAAGTACACCATTTACAGTATATGCTCTGCTGCTGGAAGGCAAGTGACTGGTACACGCTTTTTACTGCGCTCAGGTGCAAGTGCCACGATACGAAGCAGAACAAGATATCTGCAGTGCGGGTGGTGCAAGGCCACATTTTGAACGCTGCTCTTCATTATCAATAATGATAAACATGAATCGGTGACAGAGGTTTGGTATTGTATGATTTTAAGTGCCAGCAGGTGTATTTTTTAATAGGTAAAACGCAGGCAATTCTGGGAAAACAAAAACACTTTCCAAAAAGGTGCGGCACTATTGTTTTCACCTGCTCCTGATCAAAGGGGAACAAATTTTGATTTGTTTCTACTCTAACGATAAGGCCTATTGAATGGTAAGTTGGCTTCAAAGTGTGTATTTAACAACAATGAGCAGTAATAAATACATTGTATTACTAGTATTATTTAATCACTTGTTGTTTGTTTGTTTGTTGGGGTGTTTGTTGGGGTGTTGGGGTGTTTGTTTGTTTGTTTGTTTGTTGGGGTGTTGGGATGTTTGTTGGGGTGTTTGTTTGTTTGTTTGTTTGTGGGGTGCTGGGGTGTTGGGGTGTTTGTTTGGTGGGGTGTTTGTTTGTTGGGGTATTTGTTTATTTGTTTCTTTTTAATTCACAACGAGAGGATATGGCAACACAGGGTAGGTTAAATTCAAACAATAATATCGCTTCATTGTTTCCAACGACACGTGTTCAACTTTCGTGTACCAGCACCCAGATCTGATGTACAAATACATAATATTATTATTGGGTTAAAATCAATTTAATCGATTGATTTAAGGTGCAAATTGTTGACACTTTGTGTCCTTGTCCCGATATGGTTGTAAATTAAAACGTCTCTACAAATAAGTCCTGTGTGTGAGTAATATAAGACAAACACTGAACGCATCTGGTTCATGCAATGTGGCAGAATATAACCATTCGGTGGAATAACATTATGAAGATAAACACCAAGAATCTAATCACAATATAAATTTACGATAAGTGGACAAAATATATCTACTTAGAAGGCAGCCAATGGTTAAAGAAAAATAGACCAATTTAGTTCGGGGTGTTTATGTTGATGCTAAAAATACTAACGCACTAAGGCTGGCTGGATCTTGCTGGTGTCACTCGTATGCATTTTCTTGGTGCATTCGGCAGCCAGCAGATTCATTTAAAAACTAGTGTCAAATGTACGCATACGTAAGCGTTGGTCATTCAATAGACGTCGGAAATAAGGTCATTACCAACTACCTTTTCCTCGTGTGCTATTACTTGACTTGGCGGAAGAATTTACAGCTGGCTAACGAAGGTTGCTGTGAAATTCAATTTGAATTCTGTATAGCAGAACATTTATTACAACCCGCCACACTCCATGCCTTCCTTGATTTGTGTCCGTAAATTGAATAAGTGAGTACACGTGTATCGATTTAAGCAGTGTGAAACAAGCCTCAAGAACATGTTTCCTTTGGTGTTTTTCCCCATTCTTCTTCTTCTTAAATTTAGTTTGTCAGTATGGCGAAATATTCAATAGTGGATTTTGTTTTGTTTCGTTTTTTGTGGGTTTTTTTTTGGGGGGGGGGGCTGTGGGGGGTTTGGGGGGGCTCTCTCTCTAGGTCTCTCTCCCTCTTTTAAAAAGACTTTCTGCACAATAGAAAGAAGTGGAAAAAGTGATTATGTTTACTTTTGGGATTGTTGATACAGGTTAAGTAAGTTTATTCATTAATATTCCTAATAAGTTGGCAAAAAGTTAACGGTTGGTGCGAAATTTATTAAACAAATATACATTTCGTAAGAATCCTACGCTGAAAATAATAACTGGGATGAACTTACAACAATCACAGATCTTACTGCATGAGATAAAACATTCAACAGATTATATTAGGTATTAAAATACATTCATTAAAAACAACTGATCATGCTGTTTACTGATAGAAAACTGCCAGGGGTCGATGCACTAGAAACGAGTACTGTACGAAACGCACACTGCAACCAAAAAAAAACGGTGTTAAATTGATTTGATTGGTCACTATCTGGTGTGATGCACATTACGTGGATAAACAATATAATGCGCCTCCAAGAGTTTGTACCGGAAAGGTCGTTTTTAAAGACGGCATTGACGACGTCAGGTTAACGGGCTAGAATTCGCGTTAAGCCATGACCATTGAATGCAACAAACAAAAGTGGGTAAAAGGTCGATCTCAGTAGTTATGTGACGTTCTAGATGAAGGCCAGTATTTAACATCATTCACCACCCTTCAAGTGATGACGTCAGATGTCCTTTTGCTCTTGATAAAGAGTTTTTAAAGCCCAGCCCGTAATATATCACCACAACACACACGATTGAGTATAGAACTTCATTTATCAAAGGTAAACTCGATTCTGCAATTAAAGTAGACATTTAATATTTGCTAAACGATACTGCAGCTCCAAACCAGGCGCAGATGGAGTAGTAAGAAGATTGTCCCAATTACATGGTCGGAATTATTCGTAGTGCGTATTGAAACTGCGTACATTCCATTACTCGTACCAAGTTAGTATCATGACGGTGAAGCTTTTTACATTTACCACAAAAATGCCGAATAGAACAGTTTGTCTATCATTCGGATTAACGACTCCTGGACAAAACAAACATATCCTGCCAGTAGACCGCGTGCAAGTCTCGCGCGTATTCGAACATTGGGGCCACTTTGGGACCACATTGCTTTAATGCGTGAAGGAAACAAACTCGCGCAATTCAACGGGTCCCAATGTTCGAATAATCGCGAGACTTGCATGGTATAATAGTCAGTGAAATGTTTGCCCTGCTTTAATTACTTCTAACGTCACAGGCTTTTTTTCAGTCATCTTTCCCTCATGGCACTGTTAAAAATTTAATCAAAACAAGAAGAAGCGACGTATGACAAGTGTAGTTGGTGATGTAATAATATAGGGTGCATGTGTACACAAATTAGTGTCACGGAGGGAGAGTGTATTTCTTATTAGGTCAGACAGATGTGTGTTTAACCGCTTCCAAAAATAACCTTTTTTTTAATAGTTAGTGGTAAGGCTATTACCAAAAAATGAAGAAGGATGAGGCCTATATATTAAGTGGCAGGAGACGATTGAAGAGCAAAACATAACCCTATTCATTATTCGTGCTATAATAAGATAAACACACAGTTTTTAAATCACTAGTGAATGTTATTAATAATTGCATTTGTCAAAATACGTCTATAAGAGCATTCAGCTTGATCGTTAGTGGTAAGGCTGTTACCAAACAATGAAGAAGGATGAGGCCTATATATTAAGTGGAGACGATTGAAGAGCAAAACATAACACCAT
This sequence comes from Pisaster brevispinus, assembly GCA_023634235.1. Taxonomy (NCBI): domain Eukaryota; kingdom Metazoa; phylum Echinodermata; class Asteroidea; order Forcipulatida; family Asteriidae; genus Pisaster; species Pisaster brevispinus. Next base: position 10,637,261 of record JAMKCF010000014.1, on the reverse strand, counting down.
TCATTATTCGTGCTACAATAAGATAAACACAAAGTTTTAAATCACAGTGAAGGTTATTTATAATTGCTTTAGTAAAAAAAAAACGCATATAAAAGCGGTCAGCTTTTTGTAATAATTGTGGTGAACGACCCACCCATATGTGGACAACCAACCAATACCCGAACGACGCGAGGGAATACAGTCTATCTTGCCAATGGTCACTACATTATTTTGTTCGCCCTGCCTGATTGACTGTCACTGGCTTTTTTCCTTTTTTCACTTTTGTGTCCCTTTTTTTCTTTTCTTTTTTTCTCCAGAGGGAAATGTTCCACTAGAGGATGAACTTCTTTAATCATGAGCTTTCAGATTGAACCTTATCTGTATTTTTCTTGATAATTACCTATTTGTAAAATGAGTCTGAGAGTATGAGGTCAAACACGTCAGTAGCAACAAGCCTGGCAGATGATCTGCACTTAGCTGAAGGCTATAGCAGTATTCAAGGGAGGTACGTCATTGTATATCTTGGTCATTGCTACAATGGAACCTTGTCCTATGCTGATGATGTCCATCTCAGTTTTCCAGGCTCAGGAAATTTACAGTTTTATTCCCAAGGGCGGTAAAATTGAATAACCGACCCCCGCTGTCATACACCGTGCATGACAATGACATGAACACCGTATCCTGTATGTCTGGCAATGTCAAACTAATAGAAAGGATGCCTAGTTGTAATTGGCTGTTGGCTGGGTTCCACTTTCAAATATAGCCTACTTTCATTTGATCAAATAAGCTAGCACCGTCTTTGCTTCTAGAAGAAATTACGAAATCGTCAATGTATTTTTCTTAGATTATTTTGTACAGAACATAAATATTCCCAAAACCGTTGCATCTTATTTGCCAGACTACTTTATATTTCTTCTTATTCTCGCAATATTCTTGCTTCTATTCACAATATAATGTGTATATATTATTCGCAATAGTATCGCGTACAATATTCGCTAGTTGTGCGTTCAATTGCGTGTGATCGCAACCATATTAAATCGCAATAGTCTGGCCGAAGATCATACGCAATTGCTTTGCACGGAATATAATTGTGTATTACTAATCTTGTAAAAGAAGAAATAATAAATTAAAATATTGTTGGTAAACTTTAAAGCTGCGGTGGGCTTCCGTAAATGAAGGCGTGTGTCTAATGACTATGTCTTTGGTTGATGCAAAATGGTCTGGTGTCCTTTTCCACTCCGGCTGCGGCTCTTCGTCTAGTGTTTGAATCTGACTGTTTTTCAGAATTATTGTCAGGGCCTAAGCTAGAGCCCAAAGCCAAAGCCCAAAGCCAAAGCCATGGTGTCCAATAAGTCCTGGAATGCTGCTTATGTCATGAACTGGCCATAGTTGCCTCCTGCAAAAATTCCGACATTCAATCCAATCAAATAACTTTCAATCAGATAATGGAAATGTTAATAAGTTTATTTCATTTCGCTACGGCAAGCACAGCGCGACATTGCTCACTTTTATACATTGGGCAGGCGTTCATGCAGTCAGGGTCACAATTTTAATTTCGAGATTCGGAAGTGGTTATTGTTGGAGCGGAATGTATTTATATTTTAGTGGGGCGGAGAAATTAGGGCACAATGGCTGCGTGGTGGATAATGAAACCAACATCATTAAAGATACCACCGAGCCACTCATCATGATGAATAATACTACGTACTGAAGTTCTACATTAAACCTGCTCTACACTGCAAAAATTGACACAATGGGTGTTGTCAAAAAATAGATACCCAAGAGAGAATCAAACTTAACATCATAGGGTGTTGAAAAGTACACCAATGTAATTGCGTTGAAAGAAATTAGTGTCATTTTAACACCATATGGTGTAAATTTGGATTCTTTTTCGGTATCCATATGTGACAACGCCCATGGTGTCAATTTTAACACCCCAGTTTTTACAGATTATAACTTTAGCTTCTTAAACTAATGAAATAACAAAGCACCACCAGTTCTTGATTTGCCTTAGGCGCCCGTGAGTCTGACGATAAGTTCCACAAATGGGTCAAAGAAAACAGTTCTACCGGTATCCCACACTCTAAGTAAAATTCTGATTGATATAGCTGTACAATCTACTACCCCTACAAGACATGGAAGCGTCTCCCACAAACTATAATAGCAGCAAGAACAGGCCTACCCTAAGGGGAACTAACCCAAGGGCAATGATACGAACATCCACTCTAAAGATGGAAGCTGTGACTGTCTTCTCATACCCGCAGACAGGATCAATTGCGCATCGATGACAGTTGTTGATTCAATTTTACCAATCATGAACTGACGCGAGACATTCAATTATAGAAGTTCCTATGTTCGGGTAGTATTGGATTCAGGTTTGCTGCATGCAATATTATTAGCGGAAATGGTACTGCTCTTTACGCGGGGGATAACAGATGACTAGATAATGAATAAATTGACAATACAGCTGAAATGCAATCCAGACTAAAGCTTACTTAACCCCTGATAATCTGTGAGAAGTATAAACCATTTATTTAGGGATTGTTCCCAGTTTATAAATCATCTGTTGTAACTAAATTATACAGTGTGAAGTGAAAGACAGATTTCAATGACTTCCAAACCTCAATGATTTTGGTTAGTATACTGGTGTGTTTGTTTGTTTGTTTGTTTGTTTGGGGTGTTTTGGGGTGTTGTTGTTTTTGCTTTTGGGGGGGGGGTTGGGATATTTAAAAAAAAAATAATGGCGGATCTTTGTTGCTTATGTTCCATGACAGTCGTCACAAGAAACCACAGTCGGTATGGCTGCGTCTGTCTTTTCTTGTTTTTAAGTTAGGGCCTATTTAATGTATGGAACCATTCAGGTGTGAAGGAGGGGGAATTAGGGAAGGCAAGGGCTCTGAGCGGCGCTCCCACACCCTTACCATCTTTTTGGTTATGCCCCCCCCCTCCCCACATCTACTTCTCAGACTCACTACCCAGCCCCCTCCCCGCTTCAAGCGTCTAGACCTGAAATGTCGCGGCAACAACATCAGACACTAATCCCTAGAGACCAGGAACACCTCTACAAACAGTCATGCAGAAGGATGCAAGATTTGTCTCGAAATCACACATGAATTAACAGCATAACTAACGTGTTTTGGGGCTCATGAACGAGGGCAAGTCCAGTCCATATCAATTTAATGAAGTAATGATTTGATCCCCTGTGGGTTTCGGGGACGTAAAGGGTGTTAGTAAACAAAGCAATTCAATGTGGAGAAACAAATTATGTGATTTCCGATGACGGTTTAATTAAATACTTCATTCATGTCAGGTGCAGTTTTGAAAGGACCTCTTGAACGATCCAGACAGATGGATTCTTAATTTCATCAAGAATTGTTGATTAGATTATGTGAATTTCTTCGACCAGAGCATGGTTCGATCGGGCAGGGAAGTTACAACACTGAATTTAATTCAGAGGACCTTCACTGACAAGTCTGCGGTTTTGACACAGATGTCTGGTGTACAATTATAGTATCCATTTGTTATTACCCAAACCAAGTGTATTGGTTTTGATTTTGGATAATCGAATTTTAATGAAAGGAAAGCTAATGTTTGTTTTCATTGAATTGAACACATTTCAAGGAGATAAATGTAACATTCTAAAAACTTCTGGGTTCCGGGTCGCGTTTGGCCCGACCCGTATCTTGGTTAGTGCGACGAAGCAGGTCAAACTGACGCTGAATCCGGTACCATTAGGTACCATTTCTTTAACTAGTTTCGCGGGTCAGCCTGACCCTGGAATGGTCAGGCCTCCTCAGATCCGGATCAACTCATTACTGCTGAAAATTGTAAAAGTGCCCTGCCTTTAGGACTAGTGCCATGACCGGAACCCTCTCTCTGACGGAACCGGAACTTGACTCCAGTGTAAAAAACATATAAAATGTATCAAATTAAATAAATGACTTACATTCAACAAAAAACATCTATAAATAAATAATTAAACTAAACAAGTAAACAATTACACGAGTAAAATTAATTAGAAGTTCGCGAGATTTTGTCTAGATAGTTTTACATTACTGTTTGTGATGTAGATTCGAAACAGACTGAGTTTTCGAAAAAGATAAGGTCATAACTTCATTCACTTTTAATACATGAGAAAAATATATATACAAATATTTAAATAACTTAATGAATAAGTAGAATGTATAGATAATTAAATGTTCAGATCAATAAATACATAAATGTTAGTTATTTCAACGGCATTATTTCTTTTTGTCGATAGAAAAACTACAAATAAATAAATAAATAATGTAAAAATATAAATAAATTAACAAACAAATAAATAGTTGAACAAATAAATATTAACATCATACAAGACAATAAGACAATCCACACAGCCTCTGGGGGTCAAGAACAATCAACAATTAACCAATTACCTATACTTGTCCTTTACCACCAATGATCTCCTCCCTGTCGTCCAAATTAATTGACCGCACCAAGAATAAACTTGTACATTTCTCAAATCGATATTTAAAGCGAACATGTCGTGTTGCACGTTCCACTATTGCTATCCTTGCCCTTTGCAAAGATCGCTGTCTTAAATGTTTACTGATCTTTAAACCTTGAGCAGTTAATTATTTCACGAGTCGTAGGTGAAACTCAGCAACCCCTAGCAACTATTAACACTAAATGATTCTTTAATCAGTATTGTTCTCCGCAATGAGGAGTCCATGAGCCTATTAAATGTGTTTAGACTTCATGAGTCGAATCTTATGAATACAGTTGTTGTCAGAAGACTGCTAGCAGGCCGAGGTATAGCTGTCGGGATGGACGCGCTTATAAATGGTGGTTAAAAAAGACTGATGAATCAATAAGGAGCAGGCGAAAGGAATGGAACTCTGATAAATCGTTGTTTGTATTGTAATATTGCTTGAACCTGATTTGAGACAATTCGTGCATGCTTCCAATTCGCAGTTTGTTTGACCGCCTGAGGGCGTGTGTGAAAAAAAAGTGCGGGAAATTTAGCTGTATAGCAAAATGTCTTCTTTTAATCTCGTTGGTTGATCTTGATTTTGCCGTACACTCATCACAAAAATCTCTTTCCATTTTTGTTCCTCGCACCATTTAAAATGAGCTCAGCATTCTCTGTGTTCTATTTAACTTGGAAACATTCTCAAAAGGAAAAAATAATACCGGAGTTTTATAGTAAGTGCCACTTATCTATCAGTAGGTACTCAAGGTGCTTGAACACACACAACAAAAAATTTAAGACAGGTTGCTGGGGGGGGGGTTTATTAGGAGACCGATTTATGTAGCACTTTATAAGGGCTTACAAGGTGCTGCGGTGCATTCAGCAGCCACTGCTTATGGGGAAACCCTTTCTCCCTTTAGCAATAAGTGCTGTGTGATTGTGGATTGGGGTATTTCCTCGCTTTTTACTAATTTATTTTCGCTTATTTTGAGTTTTCCAGTTTTTGGTTTTTTAATCATTGTCTTTTTTGCTGTTCTTGCCTAATTAATTACTGTTGATTATTTTTGTATGGGCTTGTGTACATTTTGTTTGAATGGGCGCAATATAAATCAATAGTTATTATTATTATAAGTGTAACTTGGTTCCTTTACATGCATTAACGGCTTCGCGTCCAATCTGAAGGTAAACAGTCATTGCTGCAACTCCGGTCATTCGAGATGACAGCTACGATGAAAATGAAGAAAATTAAAGGGAGAGAAGATTTCTGTTCACATTTAACAAACATGAAATTTGGTCATTAAATGAGTGGTTTAAATACTTAGGATTGGTGAAATGATATTACTCAGTCTCAGGCATTGACTGTGGCATGCAAGACTTGTTGGGCAGGGCGGCAAAGGGGAGGTAGTATTTAGTGAGTTTCAGACAATGTGCAAATCTTTTAACCTGTCGGATTGCCGATTTGAAATTTATCATTTTGAGAGTTGAAATTTGTGTGCGAGAATTATCTCAACATGCTTTCTAATGTTTTCATTGTCAGTACGGTGTTGACGGACTGGGTGCCTTACGATTCAGGATTATATCGGTAACACTTAGAACCTAAGGGCGATTTCGAAGACCGTATTATTAGACTGGTCCCCTGTCTTTATCCGCAAAGGATAAAGACAGGCACTTGGTCTTGCAGGCCCAACGATTTTTGAGGATAAACTTGCAGTGACGTAACCTTTCAACTTCTGTGTTATGATTGGACTGCTCCGGAGTGGCGTAGTTTGTCAGCTACACACCGGTAGTTAGCTGTACTTTTCGATTCGTCTGCTGTTGTTCATCAAGTTTATGTTATGTTGTTTTATTCACAATGTGCATGTGTACACGTGTGTATAGACTACAAAATATCTCCGTCCGCGTGAATGGATGCGAGGTCAAAGATACATCTGGCTGGATCCTGCCAGGCGCTCAAGTCTGGTAATTGGCGATATTCACGAGCCGCGAGGTGTGCCATCAGATGTTCAGGCTATTCTTTACCCTTTTTCTAACCCCGTTAAGTTACAAGGTATTAGTCCCAAGAGGGCGCTGTCTGTTTTTTTCTCTGGATGCACCACACTTGAAAACTTTCCATAGCAGCCAATGTTAATGTTCTAATACTCAAAAAAGTGTTTAAAGGTCTGTCAGCCAGATCAAATATAATTTCTGACAACTAAGCATCATTTCTCTTTACAATTTAGAAACCAATAAGAAGTTTGTCTTGAGCGTTTGGGACCAATTAGCCGGAGGGAGGGGGAAGAAACTAATACCCTACTGATTTCGATATATTCCCGTCGGATATTCTTGGCCGGGATGATGTGCGTAGGGAGAAATGATTAACCCAAGGCACCTGTACTGAGTAATTCATCCTTGATATAACTTGCAATATAATAATGTTCTTCAGCAGCCCGTCCAAGCGGTCTTGGATGATTGCCGTTCGTCTTTAGTTTTATGAAGTTTAGGTGGAAGTAATCCGATGAGGGCGCTGTTTCATGTAAACCTTCCATGGGGGCAAAACACGTCTCATGATAACCCTCAATTTACTGTATTAATGTCTCTTCATTTTCTCGTACTAGCCGGTGTCATAGGGTTTTTTTCCCGGGTGTGTGCCCCCCCCCCCCATACGGCGTGTCGTGGCTGGGCGGATAAAAACACCGAACTCAAGCTCCGGTGTTTCTGATTGGCGGGGTAGAGGTTTGAGTCCCGCTCTTGACAATAGTGTCCGTAAGCAAGACATTTTTACCATTATTGCTTCGTCCTCCGGATGGAACATAAAGCCGTAGGTCCCGTGTGTTGTGTAACGTATTTAAAAAAAAACAGTTACACGTATCGCAAATAGAAGGGGTTTGCCCCGGTGTTTCTGGCAGTGGCAGCTGAATGCGCCGCAGCACCTTTTAAATCCATACAAGGTGTTACATAAATGGGTCTCATTATTCAATAGACTCAAAAACCTGTCTGAAAATAAATAATGAAAAGCGCTAAATAAAAACTAGTTGTTATTATTATTATTATTATTATAATTATTATACGGTAAACTAGCGGCTGAATGTACTGGAATCACAAGAGGGCACGTATCGGACGAAATGTCCAAACACTTCGCCGTTTGGGGGGACACTAAATCTTCTACCATACCTTTTCACCTTTTCTACTCGTGGCTTCTTTGCTTTCAGCTACAAAAATCAGCAGTCTTCGCTTTCCATTAGCGCTGTAATTCATTGTTCGTAAATAATTCATAAATTCATTTAGTTCCATATCTATCTATAGCTTCAGTGCTTGGCCATCAAAGACCACACCCCCAGGCTGTTGCAATCGCCCCTTGATCCACAACATTCGTAAACGGGTATCGCTCCCTGTTATCTGACCAGCTCAATTTGATAAGAACATTATTCGATGATCAACCGTGATATATAAGCGCTGCGAGGGTAACGTGGGTGATAGGATTGAGGTTGTTCAAGTTAGATACTCCAGGAGGGGGAAATCACAATGTGTGAGCAGGTTGTGTAATCCTTGCTTCAAGTCAGGGATAAGTCCCGAGCGGAGAGACTTGAACACACAGAGAGGCATAATCTTCAATCAGGCTAGACAATCATTTATAGGCAGTTCATACCAATGAAATATTAAGTAGCACTTGCATTTATTATCTCTTTGAAATGGTCTTTCATTAAACCTCAGACTGGTAGACACGATCTCCAGCTTCAAAACTTACTTGAAAAAACTCGCTTGTTCGGTTTAGGTTTTAAGTACCGTCATTAGCAGAGTTCTTCGTCAGACATGACGCACTACAAAATTGTTCATTATTATAATTATTATTACTACATAGAACAATATAGATAGTTCCGGATAGACGCCATCTTTACAGGCAAGTAGCATTTTGGCTTGCAGGCGCGTTAAGCGCTCAAATTATTAACGCAGCCGCGCTGTTTACTAGCCACGTGTTCTCACGAGAAAGGCATGACCATTGATCTCCATTAATATTGACGTGTCCTATCCAGTCAATATTAATGGAGATCAATGGGCATGACTGTGTGTTCCAAATTGCCCGTAAAGATGGCCGATTTACGTCACATTGCAACCTATCTATTGTGTTTCCAATACTGACGGGCATTTGGTGCTTTATTTGTTGCATGGTGTACATGAATATAATATAACTTCAGCCTTGAACACTGTGCTTTACTTATGTGCTCATTTCAATTAAACAGACCATCCAGTGAGACAAAAACTTGGGTAGCCTGGGTGCCATTAACTTACCGTAAAATATACGGGTAAAACTTGTTCTTTTAAAACATCCACACTACAAAAACGGACATTTGGAAATTTAAGTGTAGGCCTATGGCCTAGGCACTTTTTTGCACAGTATACGATATTCAACTCTTCGTATTAGATCACAAATCAATTGAATTCAATTTACTTCAATTCAAATCAAACTCAAATTTATTTCCAAATGTTGAGGTCACAGAAAATAGTCACAGGAAATAGTAACTGAAAACCTATAAAATTTTGGTTTATATCAGTTCCTCAATTATCTTAACTGTTTCATGCTATCTGCCATACTGACCATAGTACCTTACCCAGAGCCAGCATGAAACAGCAGTGGTGCACCCAGGAGACCACGGGGAACTTGTGAGTTGCATCGCTTGGTAATCTTCAAGTCATTCTGGTGTATGACTGGAATATTATAACAAGCTATTACTTAGTGAAGAGCAACCAACTCATTGTTTCCCTATTTTCTATCATTTTCAGGTATGTGGAATTTACTTGCATAAATGCAATAGTTATTTAATAATATATAGACTACCTACATACTTTTCCTGTACTATGAGATGAGTACTATGAGATTACAAATCAACGTCACACCCGGGTGTCACACATACTTCATGAACATTTCTAAATAATAACCGATTGTTAATAAGAGAGCGTGTATACACACATTCATGTATATATTATTATTGTTAAACGTTGATTTTACTTGTAATTTGTACGGTACCGTGTGGTAATTGTTTTGCACAAAATGGAGCTAGTTAAAAATTATAGGATTTGTTTGAATAATTTACTGTAGTACCAGTAGTATAGGTATCCCGACACATGGATGTTACACCTCCTATTTGAACACAATTTCTATCTCATAGCGATAAGTTGTATCCATTACAGCTCTGTCTATAGCTAGGTTACTCGCGTGAATGCCTGTCCCTTCGCATTATACATAAAAGGGCTCTCAATAAAAGTATATCATAATGTCCATTGGACAATAATTGAGTTTTTCCCAATCCTCCTTGTCCCCTGAAACCTTCATTCTTTGTATCCCATCCTTAATTTTATTTTGATAAGATAATTTTGTACGCTTCTTATTTTTATAAGATAATTTTGTATGCATCAAAGGTTGTACCAACTCATGCGTATATCTGACGCATCTTTTTCTCTTTCCAAAGAATGTTTTTATTTCTTTTCTAAAAATGAATGTTTACACTGTTCGTGTGTTCCGCTTCTGAAGCCAGGATGGCAACACAGAACCTCTGTGGCGGTTTCTTTAGTTATTTATTAACTAATTAGTAAGCCACGAAGCTAAATCTGATACTTGATATCAATTCTGACATGGTGTATAGCCTAAGCATGAAATGGTGCAATAGAATATACGAATATTTTGAGGACCCTCTGCCATGTATCGACAGAGTCAAAATAATTGTGCAATAGTTTTTAGTTTTGTGATGAATAAGATAAAAGAACGGCTATTTTTTAACATTTACATTTGAAGGCTAGCATAATGTTGATGAGACTCACTTATTCCCGGGAGGTAGCCCTGTGACAATCTCTTCTTGCATGGTTGTCTCCAGTTAAACAAGAGAATTGCTAGCAGGTTGATCAGCGCCGAAACTATATAGGGTAAATTTCTAGGGGGACATTAGGGGTGCACCCTTTTTTTCTAGAGGGGCACTTCTGAAAATTAAAACAAAAGATTCTGTTTGTACTTTTTGTCAACAAGCCCCTTTTCGGCGCTCTGTTTAAGTTATTTTACATTTTTTGTTGGATAATCTGCCGTGGCGTTAGACAAAAATACATTGTCTTTGTGTACTATAGAAAAATGGTTTTAAAAACACTGAAAATACCTCCAAAAGCTTATAAAACGTAACGTTTTATTTGGGTAACTCAAAAGATCAGATTTAAATGGGGGCATCAAGGGGGCGCGGACACCAATGGAGGGGCAGTGCCCCCCCCCCGTAGTTACGCCACTGGGCGGATTAACATGAGGTTTTTTAGGGAATTAGACAACTAACTAAGTTGCGTTCTGAGACCTAGGTCGTCGAGTACTCGAATTTGGTCCATACAAGTCTTGTTCTTGTAGAGTTAAAGGCGTAATTTGGCTGCCTTCGTATACAAAAACTCCTAGAAGATGTATGGTATTCCCTTTGTAATTGTTTTAAAAGTAGCAGGAAGATGATTCAACTTCCGTTTTAACAGTGTGTTTTAGGCTGCTTACTGTGCTTATTTAATTTAACCCTACAATTTAAGGGCAAAAATACTTGGCAGCCTGGGTGCCATAAACTTACCAGGTCAAACTTGTTCTTAAAAAATCTCTACCAAAAAACAGTTTATGAAATGAATGTATGTGGATACTTACTGTATTGCACAGTATACGAAAATCAATCGTGTAGATCACAATAACCTATTGTTAATTAAGAGAGCGATACGTATATACAATTATGTATAGGCCCCTATTGTATAATATTCAACGTTAATTTCACCAATAAATGTTTACACTGCCGTAATTGTTTTGCACTCAGCAGCCAGATGATTCAAATTTCTGGATGTGTTTTGATAATGTACAATAGTATCCACCAGCAGCAGTATGGGTCCTCCAACACAGAGTACGCACACCCTCTGTGTCAACACGTGTTCTAAGCTATACAATTATAATTATTTCGTAGTATTTATAAATTTGCTGTTAAGCTATAACTTACAAGTAAATGTGTTCCTTTTAGCAACATTAACCAGGCGAAAACACGTTGTCGGTGTTTACGTAAAAATGAAATGTCACGATTTTTTACCGTAAAGGATTTGACCTTCCAATGCTGGGGCAACTTATGTATTCATTTAATTAACATCCTTAATACGTTATCAGTACATCCAAGGTTGGACAAAATGCGTAGCTTTTGTATCTACTTACATAAGAGTAATATATCTATGACTAAATCAACACAGGCCCCCTAATTGTATACTTATTCCATTTTTAAAAAGCAGAAGATTATGAATCGTATTGTTTGTTTTCTTCTTTTAATACCAAGAAACCACACAGCCCACGTTTTCTTACTTACAAAAATGTAGCTGAAGTTACCAAGGTTACCACAGGAAATAATCTTAGGAGCTTATGTTTACTTTGTTGATTGTCCATCCTTCATAATTAAAGAGATCATATGGCATTCACTTTGAATGCCATGATGACAATGCCATGACGGATACTTGCTAGATCTGTCTAAACATAAACGCTGTTGTCAGCGACTGATGTCTGCCAACTACTAATACGACATTCACATTGAACGAAGTAGTTTCAGTCCTCATCCTTTTATAATATCCAACTCAAACAGTCGTTGACAACCCCTCGATTGACATTCGAATCCAAACGTCTTTAATTGGACTGCGTTGTAGTTTTAAGGCTGGCTTAGGTATTAATGCTTTTAAATTGTGTCAGTCATAGCAGTTGTGTTTTTCAAATCCTCTTTCTCCCTCCCCCTCCCCCCTCTCCCCCTCCTCCCTCTCTCTCTCTCTCTCTCTCTCTCTCTCTCTCTCTCTCTCTCTCTCTCTCTCTCTCTCTACCTCTCTCTCCACCTCTCTCTCTCCCCCTCTCTCTCTCTCTCTCACTCTCTCTCTCTCTCTCTCTCTCTCTCTCTCTCTCTCTCTCTCTCTCTCTCTCTCCTCTCTCTCTCTCTCTCTCTCTCCATCTCTCTCTCTCTCTCTCTCTCTCTCTCTCTCTCTCCTCTCTCTCTCTCTCTCTCTCTCTCTCTCTCTCTCTCTCTCTCTCTCTCTCTCTCTCTCTCTCTCTCCTCTCTCTCTCTCTCTCTCTCTCTCTCTCTCTCTCTCTCTCTCTCTCTCTCTCTCTCTCTCTCTCTCTCTCTCTCTCTCTCTCTCTCTCTCTCTCTCTCTCTCTCTCTCTCTTCTCTCTCTCTCTCTGTGAATGCGTTGGACCTATTTGATCAAAATTAATAATTATTTGAACTGCGTATTGTTGCAATTATAGGCAATTGTTCAGTTTAAATGCTAGCAGTGGCGTGGATAGGGAGACAAGTGACAGGCAAAGGTGGGAGGCACGTGTTCCGGTGCCGCCATAAGGGCGTACAATGTTTTATTTACAAGGCTGACAACCACCTTGAAATGTAATTTCCTATCACGATTTTGACTAATTTTCCTATTCAGTGGTTACTAATAACTCAAAATAATTCTAAGATTTTCAAAGAAACCGTGTTTGAAGGTGATACATCGGTTACGAACCTGAATTGAGCCTAATATTAAATTTTCAGTCAAATGGATAAGTTTTGGTGCATTTATTTTTAACTTTATACGACATTTTCAATCAAAAGATAACGATTTGCAAAGTAGAACCCTTTGAACTCTGGAAAAGTTGTACTAACCAACTAATTGGCAATTGACGAATTTCCAAAGTCATCGTTGGTAATCGGCAGACCGAAGACTACTCTGAATCCGCGGCGAAATTGTCTGTATTTGACGGCGTAGATGAACGGGTTCGCACACGAGTTAGATGCCACCAGGGCCACTGATACGATGTAGACGGCACCGTTGAAGTCGAGCGGATAGCCAAAATTAAACATGAAGAACACAACGGCGTTCATGGACCAACAACCGACGTACGTAGCGAAGACGATGACCAGCGTCTTGAGCGTGTTGCGACGAGCGCGGAGAAGCGACCCTTCCAAGGTGTCCGCTTGGTTCGCAAGCCTGCTGACTGTCGCTGGTTGCGGACCCACACTCACCGCTTTCTTCTTCAGGACTATCATAATGTGGACGTAAGCAAAGAGCATAGCGCACACCGGGAGGAAGTACTGTAGGAGAAAGATCATTACACCGATGGCCTGCGAGCCAGGGACGCTAACGGACTGGCAAGACCCGGAGATGACGGCGTAAAAGGCAATGTCGTAAAAGCTACTGGCCATGCCAATGATCCAAACACCTGTAATCAGTACACGGACCGGTACTGTCCCGTAGATCACCCCGTGATGGAAGGGGAAAACTATGGCGACGTATCTCTCAAAGGTAAGTGACACCAGTTCAATGTTGATGAGGTGTAAAACGACCACAAGAAGAAATCAGAGATCCAGAGGCGGCAGAGTAAGTTACCACCGAGGTCACCAGACAGAGGGACGGGTAAGGGTATATTGCTGCTGAAGAGAAGAACAGCAGAGCCAAGGAAGTCAATGGTAGCCTGGTTGAAGATGAAATAGTTAGTAGTAGTATGCATTGATGTCACTTTGTAGATAACCAGACAAACCAGAGCATTGCCCAGAAGGCCTAACAGCCCAACAATGGTCTTGATCACGCGAAGAACCAAAATTCCCTCGGCCATTTTCCGTTACTTAAAGCTGTCTTTCGTTGCTGTTGAAGATTCTTTTGAAACAATGGAGCACACCTGCCGATCGATCTACTTGAACAACTCTAGTGGAGTATTTTACCTTATCTACCAAGAACTATATTTTTGCAAGCGTAAGATTACCGAACGCTAGAAGAGCCAATCACGTGACTTTATTAGATTCATACGCCGTAATAACCGTAGCGGACAGAGTCATCCAAAAATATGTTTTCACTTATTATTGAAATATTTTCAAGAAAAGAGCATGATATTAAACGTTCTTTTTGGCAGGCACATAATAGTTAATTACTAATGTTCATTGGCCTTTATTTGGGGTTTTTATGTTTATGAAATCAGATAAAGAGTCTAAACATTTTCTTACATAGTTGTCCACAAGTGGAGTGCCAATGAAATGAAACATGCATCATTAGAGTTTCAGCCTCAATCCGAAGACGATCACAGCATATTCATCGAATTAAAACGGCGAGTTCTTACACCACTGTTTCATTTCAGAGCCACAACCATAGAGATAGTCGTCGCGCCGAAAACATTACGAATTGTAATTCCTAACATGCAAAGTTTAAAATCCTACAAATCTTATTAAAGAAGCAGACTTGTAACTTTTGTGACTTTTGACTTCCTCTATTTCGTTATTTCAAGTTTGTATTTTCGTTCATATTCTAAAGTCATTCGGAAGGACGTTACATCATTTATTCATAAATAATTATATTGCAGTGGCGTAACTTAGAGTACATGGGGACACGGGGGGGCACGTGCCCCAAATTGATGTCCGTGACCCCCCCCCCCCTCCGACCCCCTCCCCATGAGGTGTCCACCCGTTTGAAATATGGACTTTAAGATAAACAAATGACCACAGTGAATTTTTACATTATATAAGCTTCAAAGGCAAAGTATACCTTTGATTTGTTGGAACCGGTCGATTGTTTTAATTCTATATAAATGTAGATATATACAATAAAACTAACCTGTAAAATTTTCATTTTATAAGGTGGAAGCGTTTTTAAGACATCGCTGGAACGGTTTAGTCCACGCAGGAAGATTATTTCGTAATTGCAATACACAATCTGAGAAACGTCACTAACAGTAACGTTTCTTAGATTCACAACATTTTCGGCTCTTATAAACATGCTAGCTTTAATATATATTACCTTTTCTTGAGATAAAAACTGCACCAATCGATTATCTAAACAGTGTTCAGTAAGGCACATATAACTTAATATTGCATATCTTTATTAGATGATGGCACAGGTGGACATGGATTGAGCCTAACAATTATTCTGTGGTTTTATAGCTTTCCCTTAGACCGTGACGCGCATCGTCACGTGTTTTGCATAACGTCAGACGGATTCCCTTCGTTAGGGCAACTCACTGTGATGATAACCTCAAACTGCTTCTGCAGACGTGGGATAAGTCAGTTTAGCTGTTACGCTTTACGCTGCGTCTTAATCAAACGACTTTGGCTTCGGCTGCATCCATTGGCTACACCTGTAACGTTGAAGAATAGGACTTTTTGTGTTCCGCTCATAGCCACTGCTGAAATAGCCCCAAAATGCGCACGATCGGCGTGCAAAAGGATTCTGGGTGAATTCCGATTCCTAGCAACACCAACAACCATCATGGCGTACTGATTTTGAAGCAATGCCTAGTTCTACAGCATGGCATCCATATTGGCAGCTTGGTTCATAATTGGTGCGTCCAATTAGCTTCCCCGTGTGTACCAGGAGTTTACACTCGTGGTAGCCACGAAACGAGGCTAATCGAACGCCGCGGTGTTTTCGTTTGGCACTCTGGAGAAATTAAGGTCGAAAATTGTTGCGCAGCGGCGCGACTTAAAAAGGTGAAAGACATTTCCGTCGTCTGGTCAATTGGAAAACGTCAATGTCCGTGACGACACAAATTAATTATATCATTCATACTTTGCACACACCAACTATTTGTTTTTCAGGAAATGCATTTTCTTTCTATTTGCCATAATTGTTTCATAGACGATAAATCAGTGTATTAATTTGTAGTTTTTGTACTCGCGTTGCAATCAACTTGTCCCCCGCCATCTTGGTATGATACGCCTACAGCCAGAAACTACGTCATTACACCCGCGCATACACCAGAGACCCGCTCGCGAACTGGGGCTGTGGTGGCTGACACCGGGGCAGACACGAGTATCACGTGATGGCTAATCGAACGCTCTCGTGTAAGTTTTACTTACACGTGAAAAGCTACTCGAACGCAACCATTTTAACTGTACTCGGTTACCCAAGATGCATTGCGTTATATTTTCAAGATGGCGCTTGTGCTTATGACCCAATAGAATACAACCTTTGTTCATATTCTAGCCCGTCAGTCTCAATTAAAATAATTTAGTTGTCAACTTGTAAGCGTTCAACAAATACATTCTTAATTTGGCCCCGTATACTGCAGTTTGCAACCCTGCGACGTCATGTAAGGTAGTGCTTGGCTTACAGCGCGAGACTTGATACATATGCGAGATACAAGACGAGAATGACAGTCTGTCTGGCCTACACAATGCCATACATCATTGCTATGACGATGTCAGCTAATCAAAAACCAATCATACTTTGGGGAAGGCAGTCAGCATGTAGCCTTGCGAATGTTGGGAAGGTTTTGCTTTTTTCCCCCAATGACCTTCCTTTGTTGTCGCTTTCTATTGAAAACAAATAGTATTACAAAACACCTTTTGTAACTCTAATAGACCTTGTACCAAATCATTCAACTGTCTCAACACATTAAGTGTAATTGATTTTATCCCATTAAGTCTACTTTGTCTTCCCAGGCCTTGAGTTTGTAAATGAATAGCTTTGCGATGAATTGGTTGCTGCACCAGGCAAGATCGCTGACCTAGCGTCAAAGCTTCTTCCCCTAGAGTAACCTATGATTGTTTGTCCCCGAAAAAACTTGGAAATAACATTTGAATTTATTTGAATTTGAGTAAAAGAAAAAGTGGCCTTTCACATAGCAGTCTTTCAGGAATTATTTTTTGTGTTTATTGTCTGACGTAGAAGAAAATTAGAACGTGTACGAATCCTGGGATAGGATAGTGGTAAGAAAATAACCCTTGTGCTAATCCCTTCCCATGGTTACTAAATCCTTTCAAAAGGTTTAGTAATCTGTTTGCACGGTTTAGTAGGTTTTCCAAGTCATTTTCGGCGATTAAACTACCGTCACGTCATTTTATGTCTCACGAAATTGCAAGCTAGTCGTGTGTGATTCTTACCTCATTAGAACTGCATGGGTTTGTGTTCAGGGTGTGTTACTATCGCGGCAAGCCTTCCATTACGGTCGGATGAACTCTTGGTTTTGGCAAACAATTACTGAGGGAAATGTCAGGGTATAAGGAAGCAGTTACCCGAGGATTGAGCACCGCCGTAGCGACCGAGGTTCTGGTTCGACAGCCCCCCCCCCCCCACTTAATATTTTACTTTCGTCACCACTTGAAGCCTTAGTCAGAAACGAAAAATGCAATACAAGTTTAGGTCCTGCGAGATAGAAATAGTAAGGCAGATATGTGAAAAAATTGTGGGTTTTGACGTACAAGCATGAAATTTGGCAGAGTTGTAGACCATGGCCCAGGGAATATTTTAAGATTGGGAGCCAGCCGTAAAAGGTCACGTGGCGGCCATGGCGGCCATTTTTTTAAAAATGGCCGCCAAAAGTTATATTTGGTATAGAAAACAACATTTAAGATTAAACTTAAAAGAAACTCAGTAGTGCAAGTATATCAAAACAACCAAGATGTAACCAAATAGCAATAAAACAGGAATTTGCAATTGTAAAATGTTACACTTTTGGGGGAAAAGTACACTTTTTGGGAAAAATCACAATTTTTTCGAAATACGTGTGAAATGCTGATGTAGGCCTATACTTTGCACGCACAATGGAAAAAATGTCTTTGCATTCCCGTAAAAACTTTTAATTAACCTGCTGAGTCAATAACTAAGTGTTAATGCATAAATGGTAATATTTCAACATAGGAAATACCTTTGTAGGAGAGGCATCCGTCAATTCCCATGTAAAATGCAAACAGTGTATAATTATATATCTGCAAATGGGCGATAGCCAGCAGTTAGTTTTACATTACTTGCCCTACACGTCACAATGAATTCCACGGCATGGCTGGCACAATCCAGTGCATTTCAAAGCAGCCTTCTTACAGCTGCATCCTCCCTTGCATCCAAGTTTGCAGCCACAGCGTATAAGTTCTCTTGATGACTTGTTGGCTTCAGGTAGAGTGGTCCACAATGGTTTCCAGTTTGGCGGATCAATCCATCCCCAGTTCTCAGGTGATGGCATTGAAATATTAAGTTTACAGGCATTGCCCCAGCAGTGACCACCCTGGAACACAGCCCTCTTGATATGTTGCAACAAAGCTGCCCTGGTTGGAGGAATGGCATCCATGGCACGCCCTTTCCTTGCAAACATCTCTTGTCGAGCTTTATCTATGTTCATCAAAGTGCTAGTGCGGTCATATAACAAGATGGTAAACCGTTCAAGTACAGCCAAATCATTATCACTTATCTGCGCTGGTCCTGTGGACAAGGCAAGGAAAGTAGAAGTAACGTCCTCATATGCCTTCCAGGTTTCCCAGGCTGTCTTCTTCCCTTTTGTGTTGAAAGACGAGACTGTATCACACCCAGTATATGCATGGAAGATTGGGAGAGCTTGGGACTTTGTGGGGCCAAGAGATGCTGCAATTTCATGGGCTGGGATGTATCTAAAGTGTTTAGCAGCTCCAAATGCCACCCACAGCTCCTGGATCTTAAGTTTGCTGGCTGCAGCTACAGCTAAAACTAAAACATCTGTGTCAACTGTGCGCAGTAGAATTTTCTGGAAACTCTCATTGACTGCATCTGCTACATGCAAGATCATGCGGGTGTCCGCCTCTTCATGATCACAAGGTGCTAGGTGACTGGTGTCTCTTGGGGGGATGCACAAGACATCTGAACCATATGTGGTAACTACCTGCTTGTTAGTTTCCATATTTGCAATGCCCTTTGCCAGGAAAGCAAACAACTCTGTTTTATTTGCATCGATCCGCAGAAACTTTTGCCAGTTCCCAGGCAGATTGGTGGATCCGACGACTCTTCTTCTCAGGCCTTCACCACGCTTACTTCTTGCATGAGATTTCAAGCTGCTGTCGCTGTACTGGTCCCATACTATGTCAACTCGAGTTGCGTGTTGCAGCTGATGTTCTACATATGGCAGGAACACATTGAGTGCATAATCGTCAAAAGTCTTGGCAGTGATGGGTTTGAGAAGGTTAACCACAACAGCTCCATCTAGGATTGTCACATCAGTGTGTGGGGCATCACCTTTAGATTCTGCAACTTTCTCCAGACATTCCAGAAGGTCAGATTTAGATCCTAGTCTCAAATTGCCAAACTGAGACAAAGATGGTGGACATGCTTGATTCTCATGACGGAAACAATCTTTTAGGTCACCTTCTCGTGACTGGCAAGCGATATATAACCTTGAAAATAATGAACAGTCACTTTTCAGGGAAGACAGTTGCAGGACTGCGTTTGACTTTTTTCGTGGAGGAGTTCGGCTGAACAACGGTAATTTGTTCTTCTTGATTGGCTCTGAAAGAGGTGTTTTTTGTTCAATCAGTCGATTTGTTACGAAGGTATCATATTGTTGCTGGCCTATCTCTTCAACTCGACGAACTGAAGCCACAACAGCTGGGTCAACGATATCTCTTGTATCGAGTCTCAACAGGTCTGTGGTGTCCTCCAGGAATGGATTCCCCATTTCTTCCATCACTTCTACCATACTTTTGACTTGCTGGACAAACATCACTTGATAACTTTTTGTCTGCTCATGATGCCGTGTGTCTGGGGTCGTCCTTTTGCAATTTCCCTCCATTGAGGCTTCAAATTCTCTGTTCAATCTTGCCACTTCTGGTCCAGCAACCATCCAGCGTCTAAGAGCCTGTGGGTTTTGGGTGAGGCCAATAGCTCCACCGTCGCTCTTCACAGCACTATTGTTTTGTTCATGAGCCTGATCAAGTGCCATACGTGAGAAAGGTCGCCTTGTCTTCCGAACCGTGAAGTTACCTTTGTTGAATTCAGAAGCAATCTCTGGGTGGGCCTTGCTCATATTTACCATGTCTCGTACATGGACTGGCACCCATCTTGCGTAATTGGTATGGTCAAACGTAAAGAACCATGGTGCAAGCTTTGTCAGGCAGTCCACGTACAGAGCAAAATTTGCCTCCCGCAGTGACCTTACATATGTCAAGACAAGAAGCTCCAACTGAAGGGTAGTATACCAGAACAAGAATTGGGGAATCTCTTGTTTCTTTTGAGCACACCAGTTGTCAAATTCTTCACACTGAGACTCTGGTTCTAGTGACTCTTTGTAGCTGTCATATGACTTTTTCAGGAGGATGTGCAAGCTGCTAGCAGTAACTTGATGTGCATGTCTTGTTCTTGTGACATGAGATACCTTCAAATATGAGTCAGCAGTTCCTGCAGATGCCACCTTGGCCTGGACAAGTGCCTCCACCCAACCACAGTCTTCCAACCAGTCTCCTATGACCTTCAGTCCTGCCATCTCGATGTGTAGTCCTCCCAGAATGATAATGAATTTATCTTCTCCATAATTTGACGGCCAGTGCCATTGTATCTGTTTGGCAATGGTGTAAAGTGGTTGATCAGCAGTAATCACTGGTACTTGAGATGGGTTGAGTAACTGCACAGCTTGCTTGACTTTGTCCATTGAGTGGCGTATCATGGCAACAGACTTGGAGTCATCGGGAAACAGAGGCAGTAGAGATGCAATAGCAGGGGGAGACTCTTGAACTGGTTGCTGACTTGCATGATATGCTGCCCAAGATATGTTGCTGTCATTGTTGACCTTTTGTATACAACTCTGCTCCACAGATTGCAGCCATCTTAAAGAAGAAGGAAAAAACACTTGAAGGATACTTTAATATTCAGGAAAAAAATGCAGATTTACAAGATATAGACAATTATTAAGGTGATAGGAAAGTGACAACTGATTTTTGGTCTGCATGTTATCAAAAAGGATGAGCTTAAAAGACTGGCCCTTAATGGGCAAACTGAATGGACCAGAATCAGAGGGCATAAAGGGTTTAGCGTTGTCCACTGTAACCACTGATTGATATTGTATGAAGGGCTATGGTTTAGATTGGTTTCAATTGTAAAGCCGCCCACATTAAGATCTTCAAGACGACACTTAAACTTGATTGAAAAGTGATAATGAATCAAATGAAATAAAATGATTCTACATAAAGTAAGAAAATTACCTGAGCTCTTCTTGCAATGCTTGCTGGATGACCAGACCATCACTCTTGACTGGACCATCAATTTTCGGGATAGGCACATCTTTCTTTGTTAGCACCAGGGGGTGTACATTTGTGTAGGACTCTGGCAACTCTGCAAGTGTAGTTGATGTTTCTACCATGGTGAAATCTTCTCTGCGGTCAATTCCATAATTGTCATGGGTGGGATGCTGAAATAGTGATATCCCTGTGCCATGGAATGAATCAGTTGCAGTGGTTGCACTCGGATTATGGTCTATGTTATCAACAGCTGCAGTAGTAAAAAGTCCTTGACGCAGATTTGGAGGGCAAACTGCCTGGTCTCGTCGGTACTGCTCACACACACTGTTGCCAACTTTTGTCGAGATATTCATCACTCGGTCATAGGAGATGGATAGTCCAAGGTCAAACAGTGTCTCCACTAGCTCCCGCTTCCGTGTCTTTGCATGGACTGTCAGACCCACATACATGGGCAGTGGGGTTTCTCTGGTTTTGGTGTGACGGACCCCACAGCTTTCAGCCCGCCGACGAGAACAGCTGTTAAACTGCAGCAGTTGGGCAATACTGAGGGCTGCCTGAGTCACACTGTCACTTGTCTGGGACTTAATGTTAGAACCATTAATGACCATCTTCACCATTGTCAACAAGGATGCAGGAACAGACTTCACCTGACAGTCCTCATCAAATGAGCACGAGAAAGTATTTTGCATTTTGAGCATGTCTCTCCTTACAATGTTGGCCGCCCTTGCTAGACAAATTGCTTCTTCATCATAGTTGTAATTGCAGGCCTTCCGCAAAGCGAGCCCAAGATCTTTATCAAAGGCTAGGAGAACGTCACGCCCTTCTTTATGTGCTGATAGATCTGGAAAATGGGCAAGTATTCGATTTTTAAGTTCGGTACTGTGTGGACGAACCTGTTGCTCTACTCCTAGTTGGTCTAGTCGAGTGGAATAAAGTTTGACAATGTCAGCAAGTTTGAAGACGGGTGCAACATCTTCATCCATTCTTCTCTCATCGATGTATGTCAGCAACTCAGCAAGAGCAAGGCCATGGAAAACTTTTTCTGTTTGGGCTACCTTGTGCTTGTCTTGCGATGCTGTAGATCTGTTGTATAGTTTAACCAAACAGCGTGGATGATACTTCGCATCCTGTGCTACCATGTCTCCAGCACTAAGTTTGCGGAGTAGGCGCCCATCTTGCAAGTCTAATGCGGATTTACGAACGCGAGAGTCCAGGCGAAATGTTGATGCTTCACGGAGAGCTTCAGATGTAGACAACTCGCAAAAAAAACAGACGTCAGTTGTGGCTGGCTTATCAGGGACACTTTGGCGTGTGCACTTCTTGGACGAAGTGGAACCAGAGTCGCTGTCTTTTATGTCAGATTTTCTCTTTTCTGCACGCTTTAACTTTGTGGTATTAAATTTCATATGACAAGATTTGTGCCACTTAGCATTGTGCTCCTGCAGGGTTTGTCCTATACCCGCATTTCCTTCATCCAGTCGATTTAGGTTCAATGGAATAGGCAGTTCATTTAGCTCATTGAAACGCAGGATGTTCGTCGAGAGTGTAGAATACCCGTCAGAAACAATATTAGGATGAGTTGAATCGGCCGGACATTTCAAAGATTCAGTTTTTATAGCTTGGCAAAGTATGCACTTGCTCCAGTCAGTCTTTACCTGTGTATCTTCAGAAGGAGCAGGTTCCTGTGGACTCACAAACTGGAGGCTGCGGGTTGACATCGTCTCTGTTTACTAAATAATCTGGTCACATCAAAATACAGCAAAGCTTCCAGGAGCATAATATTTTACCAAAGCAAGGTAGGTTAAACATACGTAAGGAATCTGCTAAGGGGGAATACAGTATCCAACTGGCAACAGACTGAACAATTGCACAAGAATAGTAAAGAACAGAAGAGAGTGTTAGAATTTTGTACCTGGACCAGAATAATTAAACTGCATATAAATGTTACAATTTAATATAAATGTATCAACTGAACATAACAAATGTAACAAACACGGCCTACTTACTGTACAATGGGAATAACGCTGGCATTCTCTATATAATGTAGGGGAGTTTACAAGTGACAAGATCAGTAAGTTTTTTGGCTTCTGGGTTAAGGTTTAAGTGAGCAGTGCATGTATTCTGCCAATGTTCAAGAAAATTTTTTCATGCAATGCCCATACTTTCAGCAAATTCTAACTTTTTATGTTAATTTTTACACAAATAAATCACATTTCCCCACAAAAATGTTACTTCTGCAACTTGCAGAATTAAGTGAGCCCTTACTTTATCAAGCAAGTGTTACACCTGAGATGTCCTGATATATTTGCGGTCCTGAGTTTCTTTTGATCTTAATCTTAGATGGAATTTTTCAACGTCAAATATGTTTTTTTGGCGGCCATTTTTCAAAATGGCCGCCATGGCTGCCATGTGACCTTTTTCAGATGGCTCCCAATTTTAAATTGTTCCTTAAGACATGATCTACAACTCTGCCAAATTTCATGCTTGTACGTCAAAACCCACAATTCTTTGCTTTAAATGCACATATCAGCCTAACTAAAAGATGTCTCGGCAAATCTGGACCTTTCGGTTTGCCGACTTAAAGTTTATTTTTATTTCAAGGCTCTCTGAAGATGATTTTTAATTGGGGTTGAACAAAGAAACAAATGACGATAGCGACCTCCGCACTAACGTGCCGGTGCTATACAAACTGAGCTTTCTAGCCTTATGTTGGCGGTATTCCTATTTTGTCAATATCCTTGTTCGGGGTGCCAGTCAGAAGCCATAAAACCTTTAACTGACGTGGCTAGATCAGAGATCACACTCAAGTTTAACGCAGAGCGCCAGTTGGTTGAGCGCTGGCACGTTAATGCGGTGATCGTTGGTTCAAATCCCGCTCTAGTCATTTTGTCTTTGTTCAACAGCTTTTGAGTGTCACTGAAATGGACAGCTTCACTATTACTTATGAATCAAATCTTTAAGCACATCCCCTTTGCTATCAGAAGCCAAAATAGCTCTCTTCCTGCAGGATGTGAATTGGCTTCTTAATCGGAAAATGAGCAGAGCTTTTTTGTGCAGGACCCATTGCACTGATTAGAAGAAGCCAGAAGGTCAAATGAGTAGAGTGTTGCAACAAACCAAAGGTGGAAACTCTCAACCATGCGACGATGCAAATTGAAGTATGTGTCAATCAAGCTTTGTACACGTTTGCTTAAACACCGTTGTCAACAATGAAGTGCCCTATATTATTGTTCACAACGCTCAACGCTCAAAGTGCATTGCAAGAATGTACCATTCCGATGTTTGTGTTTTGATTGTGCGTACTTTGGACGGTATGGTCCACCCCTAATCACTGGTGGTTCGTTTGACTGCGTGGCGATATTTGGCGCTGCCACTGCTGTCATTGCTTTGTGCCAAATAAAACGTGTATCTGCAACAAGGGCACCAACTGCAACTACCACTTTTTAGGTAGTGGCCCCACACAAATTGTACAGGAGTTATTGTGACAGCTGAACTCAAAGTTGGACAGAACTGGCTGAGAGAACGAGAGAGCTGGGTATGTAGTCCGACTTTTTGTGTAATTTATGTGGCGTATTAACCAGAGGGGGAGCAGGGGCTGGAGCCCCCCCCCCCCACACACACACACACACACATGCTCAAAAATGCATCCTTGTGAAGCATTCTTTTGTTCTTTCCTTTGTCCCTGCACTTAACAGTTTCCCATAGACTTTGTACACAAATTTCCTTGTGGAGCACCCCGGTCTTTAGAATTTCCATGTGGAGACCTTTTGTTTCCCCTTTTTTGCTTTGTCCTTGGTCTTCATAAGGTACCGAATATGAGCCCACGCACACACAGCCGTACGGATCCGGTTTGTGGGGGTACTGCTATTGGTGTTCTATAATTCCCTTTTCTAAAGAATTCCCTTGTGGGGCCCAATTGTTCCTATTGAAATTACCTTGTGGGGTCCATTGTTCCATTGTTGCCAGGACCCCACAAATGCCCTTCCGTGTGTCCACCCCACACACTTCCGAATACGTCCCCTTCCCCCTCTTGCCCCCGAAATGGGATTGAAATAAATGCACAAATGAGTGGTTCGTTAAATTAGAAAGCCATGTAGGTATGTCTTTGGCTCGTTTGCAGCCCAACCCCTCGCCAATAAGTAAATACAATTTCTGGTTAGCCTCTACATATATATAGTCTTTGTTCGAGAATTTGATTTCAGTTTTGGGGTTTGCCACGGTTTCCTTGGTGCTGGAATCGTCACTTTTTATCCTCCAGACGGTCTTAGACAGGAAGGGTCACGACGAGCCATGGGTGTACATTTGGCAATTTGTTTTTAGACAATCTGGGAGTTGACCAGGGTCAATATCGCGTAATCGAAAGATAGAAACAAAATTCATCTTATAGAAACACGTGGAAAACATTTTGATTTTTCATCCAAATCTTCTCCAGGTCCTTCATCCAAATCTGCTCAATCCTACACCGTTCCAGAGAAATCAGATAGACTTAAGCGTTCTGGAAGGCGAATGAGACAGCCAAGCAGACAGTTGGACTTGTAAATAGATATGACTTCTCTTTATGAATATAAAGTAATCGACAAAATCCCCGCGACAAAAAGCTAAAACCTTGTGCATACAGCGGATGCGCGCGCGCGTGACGTATTGACTAACCAACACGCAATACTCTGCTCATCTTTAGGAGAGAATGGATATTTGTTTTGTTTAACCTCTTGGGCGTTGTTTTAGGACTAGGCCCTTTTCCCAATTCGATAATCTGAGTTTGGCTGGCAGTGAAAAGTCCAACTATACCGACTATACCCACCGTCCTTTGAAACTATTGGCAGTAATCCAAACCTTAAATAAGTGGTAATTCAAATCAACCGAAGCAAAGTTATTGAACAAAATGAAGTCGCCATGCGTCCCCTTCATCCATGTGGTTCAAAGCTTTAATTGGGCTTTTCGAATCACACTGGGTATTTATTTTGAAATAATTGCTCAAGTCATCCTAGTGCACCATTCGTTTCAACGTAAAAGACCATTCATTTGGAATGTGTAAAAAAGATCTAGCCATTTACACTTTTTGCAAATAAAGTAAACAAGTTTTACAAAGGTTAGGCCTATACACATAAACCAGAAATGCAGGAACAACAAAAAATCACAGCACTTTCTAATTGGAAATAAATCAATGTGCCAACACAATAAAGTCGTACACAGCTGAGTTTTGAACTTTGTATTTTTTTGTTCCATATACTCAAGCGAACAAGAAGCTAGTAGTGAACTTTTGGCTTTCCTTTCAAAAGGCATTGTATGGGGGCACTCCCATATTCGTAACTTTTATAAAAAAAAGTGCCTTGTTGCATGACTGCTTGCTGTGGTTTATTGCGTGACACACTGTACCCCACACAAAAAACAACCTTGAAGTGTAAACCCATTATGATGTACATTCCACCAGGGCGCTGATGGTTTCACCATTGGTATTGTCACTAAATTCGGTTTCATTATGCTGTCTGATACCTTTAAAAGAAATTTTTTGTTTTGATCAGGTTAGTTGTGACCTTGTTAACTATGTTCGATAGACTTAAGCGTTCTGGAAGGCGAATGAGACAGCCAAGCAGACAGTTGGACTTGTAAATAGATATGACTTCTCTTTATGAATATTTGGTTACTTATAATTACTTAGTTCTGCTATTGTCAACCACATTAAGGTCAATGTCGTTACAGTTGCCAATGGAACGCAATTATCTGTAAATTTAATGCGGACATAATAAAGAAATATAATCTAATAATAATCTAATATAATCTATAATTTAGCAGGGGCTGATGTAGTGATTTTTTTCTTTTGTTGAACGACTCAAGAACGCAGCCAGGTGTACGTCAATAAAGATCGTTATTAGCATAGACTCTCCCATTCATCCTTACTCTTGGTGCAGAACGCGTTAAACAAAAAGGTAGCACGCGGGCTTCACCCAAAACCACTCGTCGTACTTCCTTCCATCGACGTGTGAGTTTACTGTCAACAACAATTTCCTGTATCACATCTTCCTTGATACCATCTGAAGGACATTTTGTTTTTGATATTTCCTGAACCAGTATGAGGCCGCCAGCCCATCCCCGACAGCCATTGGCTGATGATCACGTGCCCATCCGAGTCACTTCGGTGCCAATAGTGATTTTTAAAATTTGCCAGTTATCATAGTTGATATAGGAAGTAGTGTAGCTATATAATGTCGGTAAATCTTAAACTGTTTGACAAAATGCTCATTTTATTCAACTTGTGAAAATTGATTCTTTGTGCTATAGAAACTCATCGACTGACGTAAACCAAACTAATTGACGAATGACCAGATGGCATCGTTAACTCTTCCTTCCGTCGTTTGTGCCCTGACTTGCATGCTGTACGCTTTGCTGTATGGACCTAGGATGGTAAAAGGTAAAGTTGATTTTAAGAAGTAACTACATGTATTATGACTAAGTTTTAGGGAGAGCAACCAAGTGTAAATCTGAGGTTTTTTGGAAGTGTTGGTTATAGGAAGAGTCACTTGTATGTTGGCGACGTTTTTAACAGTGTTTCGTGTTTTTAAGTGTGATGTGAATCCATTGTAGGCCACGCCCACTTCAGTCTCCAACCATCGATGCCCATTGGAAATACATTGAGCAATGGTCACTTTGAACATGTATGTGTGCAAAAGAAATATAGTTTTTGGATTTGCCTTCCAGATAATGTTTTGCAGAGTCTCAGTGTGTAGTCAAAGTTATCACTGTTTGTCATTAGAAATGTGCCTTAAATAAATGAAATGAGTCATTGTTTTGTAACAAAAAATTACACACAAACGCACGCCACCTTTGAAGCCGGTTTGGCAAGAGAATTCTGCCCCCCCCCCCCTCCCCCAACCGAGTAATCAACAAAATCCCCGCGACAAAAAGCTAAAACCTTGTGCATACAGCGGATGCGCGCGCGCGTGACGTATTGACTAACCAACACGCAATACTCTGCTCATCTTTAGGAGAGAATGGATATTTGTTTTGTTTAACCTCTTGGGCGTTGTTTTAGGACTAGGCCCTTTTCCCAATTCGATAATCTGAGTTTGGCTGGCAGTGAAAAGTCCAACTATACCGACTATACCCACCGTCCTTTGAAACTATTGGCAGTAATCCAAACCTTAAATAAGTGGTAATTCAAATCAACCGAAGCAAAGTTATTGAACAAAATGAAGTCGCCATGCGTCCCCTTCATCCATGTGGTTCAAAGCTTTAATTGGGCTTTTCGAATCACACTGGGTATTTATTTTGAAATAATTGCTCAAGTCATCCTAGTGCACCATTCGTTTCAACGTAAAAGACCATTCATTTGGAATGTGTAAAAAAGATCTAGCCATTTACACTTTTTGCAAATAAAGTAAACAAGTTTTACAAAGGTTAGGCCTATACACATTATTTTTGTCTTTCGAAGTGAAGTCAGAGTGAATTAGTTTGCTTGTTACATAAAAAAACTCTTGAAAATGATGGGGGATATTGCTACCAATTAATCTCATTCGACTCTCGCAATTAGACAGTTGGCAGCTCAACGTACAAAACATTTCAGCGGGTTTACATGTGCATGGACATGCATTATACACATGTCGGTATCCGATGATTTTGCATGGCAAGCATTAAAGACTGTCTGGACGAGTCTGTTTGAACTAAGGGCGGTAATAATATATTCAAATTCTGTAAATAAACTAGTCGTTAACACTAAAGAACATGCGTAGATGATGTTTTGCGTTGCTACCTGCTTTGGTATTAATAAGTTAATAAAAAAACAAATCTTTAGCGTAAACGACATTTGTTATTTTCCTGTTTTAGATGCGTATGTTGCCTCAGACTTAGAATAACCTTCGGCAAATGTTCATCCGTCGACCTACACAAAATGCTGTGATCGTGGCAATAGGCAAAAACCCTCTTTTCAAAAGTGTAAAACTTTGTGAGCCCTTTAATACTGTTTCTTTAATTACACTTAACACTACATCATTCAGTGATTCACCACAAGAAGCACAGGCCTACATAGTAGTACCATTTTGATGTTCATTCATGTGTATGCTGTGTACACTTCCAAGTCTCGGGCAGGTGTATATTCATCCGTGCACGGTTGCTGTTACGGAATTAATTTGCTTATTCAATATCAAATCGCTTATTCGGAATCAATTCGCTTAATCAAAATCAGTTTGCTTATTTGGTATCAAAACGCTTATTCAGAATCAATTCGCTTACTCGGAATAATTTCGCTCATTCGAAATCAATTTGCTTATTCAAAATCAAATCGCTTATTCGGAATCAATTTGCTTATTCAAAATCAATTCGCGTATTTGGTATCAATTCGCTTATTCGGAATCAATTCACTTATTCAGAATCAAATCTCTTATTCAGAATCAATTCGCTTATTCGGAATAATTTCGCTCATTTATAATCAATTTGCTTACTCAGATTCATTGCTCATTCATAACCATTTTGCTTATTCGTAACTATTTCGCTAAGTTGTAAGCATTATGCTTGTTGATAAAGATTGTGAAGTATGCACTTAACACTACATCATTCAATGATTCACCACAAGACGCATGAATGATAGTACCATTTCGATGTTCATTCATAAAATGTGTATAAATGCCGTGTAAACTTCCAAATCTCGGGTAGGTGTATTCATCCGTGCACGGTCGTTTTTATGTAAATTTTAACACAGGCTTAATTTAAAGCTAAATGCTGTTGTATCAAAATCGTAATTGTAAAACTTTGTGTGCCCTTTAATACCAATCGAATATGTTATTTTCGTATGGCTTGAATAGTAAATAATTTATGGGATATGAGTTATTGTTAATTTTGGCTTTTGACCCCAACACTGACCCTATAGCCATGGAAAGGGTAACTTCACTTGTTTATACCTTATTTCCCCAGTCAGTTCTAACTCTTGCCCTTTTGCATGTGTTAAGTTTATTTACTAAGCTTGAATTTGATATAGGATTTAGTTCTTCCATATTAACTAATTTGATTATTAGGATTAAACAAAAACGTGTACAAATGCTACGGGAATTTAGGCAGAAACAAATGTATAAGAAAAATAATCAAAATCTCGACGAAAACAAAACCGGTTCCGACAGTAAGTCGGAACAGCTAATAAAAATCTCGACGTAAACAAAACCTGTTCCGACAGTAAGTCGGAACAGCTAATAATAAAAATATCGACGAAAACAAAACCTGTTCCGACAGTAAAGTCGGAACAGCTAATAAGCAAATTACAAATAAGCAGCTTCAAACAAATGAGTTTTTAACAGAGAGTTAAAACGGTGTAAAGAACTAGCCTGGCGAATGTGCACAGGAAGACTATTCCAAAGAAACGGTGTGGCGTAAGAAAATTAATTGGACATAAAAAATGGAAGATGCTCTTGTAGTTGAAAGCAATGACTGTTGAGATGAACGTAAAGTCCGAGTAGGGGAATAATGGTGAACAAGTTCAGATAAGTAAGCAGGAGATTGACATGTTTGAGCTTTGAAAGTTAACAAAAGAATTTTTATAAATTGTACGAAACTTAATTGGGAGCCAATGCAATTTCATTAGCTTAATATCGCTTATTATTCCATAATTTTTGTAAATAATGTGGTTTATTTTTCTATTTTGTATGCGAAGGAGTGAGCCAATCTGACTTGAACCACAACTGTGCGCGCCCTTGCGAATGGCCACCGAAACCCCAGACTTGTCACTACGAGTTCACTGTTGAGTGGTCTTACAGCATGTCTAAGGCTTGTTACAATTGCCCGTTCAATGTGACTGATTGTTATCGACCCCACTGCTTGGCTCTAGACGGAGTACCTAGAGCTGTAGCTGTCGTCAACAAGCAGTTCCCAGGACCGAGCATTCAGGTTGGATTTTACTTGTTCCCTTAGTGAGGTATAGACCACATACAAATAATAGACGAACAGCAAGGGGGCGCTAAACTGAAATAATTGTAGATATTCTGAAACCACTTTTTGTACATCGTTTAGGCGTAGCCGCGAGGCAGTGCTCCCGCTTTCATTTTCATGTTCTGAATTTTCAGGAGACCTTGAACCAATGATGGATTGTAAATTAAAAGACGAATTTTTGAAAATCCCTAAAAACTCTAAAAATTTTAATTGCAATGCAAATAAATTTCATTTCATTTTCATTTTGATTTGTTCGCATAGGCCCTCAGAAGTTAAAATTCATTATATCGCCTTTTGTCAACAGCTGATGAAGACAATGCCGATTCGGCGTAAAGTTTGTCCTGCTGATTGCGACTCTATGCCAATATTACATATTACGTTAAAGGAAACTGGAGTCGTACAAAAGTCGTGTGATTGACTTTTGCTCATATTAGGAGGGGAGGAAACCGTAAGAAATTGTTTAACAAACATTGAGGATTCTTTACTGTTACTGGATATAAAGAACATGACCAAGATACTGGCAGCATGATAATGGTCTGTGACCAGCCTGGTACATGTTGGAACCATCCTAATTTCTAATCTACATTCTCGTTACTCTAGGTTTGTGAACACGACCAACTGTCAGTGAAGGTAAACAACTACTTGGCGAACGCTGAGGGCGTCACCATACATTGGCACGGCCTTCACCAACGCGGGACACCGTACATGGACGGCACGGCTCAGGTCACACAGTGCTCCATCCCGACGCGCTCCAGCTTCACCTACGAGTTCATGGCAGACACCCCTGGGACTCACTGGTGGCATTCCCACTCGGGCATGCAGCGAGCCGACGGGGTCTTCGGTCCGCTGATCGTCAAGCAGGCCACTCCGGATGATCCCCATAGCGGGCTTTACGATTTTGATCTCATGGAACACGTGGTGTCCGTCCACGATTGGTTACACGAGCTAACAGTGAACCGCTTCGCCGGGCACCACCTGTCGGACTCCAGCGGTTCTCCAGAATCCATTCTGGTAAACGGCAGAGGAAAAGCCATTGAGTATTCCATGAGTGAATCAAACCAAACTTACAAGACCCCAACGGAAGTCTTCCACGTGGAGATTGGTAAGAGATATCGCTTCCGGACCATCAGCAACGCCATCTTGGATTGTCCCATTGAGGTCTCAGTGGACGGTCACAACCTGACTGTGATTGCTAGCGATGGGTCTCCATTCCAGCCCGTCCAGGTGGCTCGTTACGTTCTCTTCGGTGGGGAGAGATTTGACTTCATTCTGACCGCTGACAGAGCCGTTGGGAAATACTGGATGAGGTTCAAGGGATTGGGTCTCTGCAGCAACGTCCAGGGACTAGCGATGGTGATATACAACAGTGAGAGAAACGTTGAAGGAGATCGGGATCTGTTATCAGAGGATTATCCAGAGATAGTCCCAGAAGGGATACTCCTTAATCCTTTCAATCTCACAGCTTCGGAAAATGTCATGACTGTTGATCAGCTCGTCGCAATAGGTAGGCACAAGTGCGTTGATTTTTGTTATGTTTTGGGGTTTTTTCTTCATCCATCTCTTAAAATCAACGCAGGAAGGTTATGGCCTTTTCACACGAGACAATTTTGCAGCCAATTTGGAGGCAACCCAGTCACTTCTTGCAAAATGTTTTGGTTGCATAGGGGTCTTTTTTCTAACACTGTCTTTACTGAAGACAGGAACATTATTTGAACATTGGTTTTGTTTTTCTATAATATTGACTAGAACTGATGATATAGCTTTAATCTCCACGTTTGACAAGGTTCCTTCACCACCGTCGGTGATCGGGAACGCAAGATTAAAAAGGCCGTGCACAAAGTTGGAAAAGAGCAATTCTAACGAAATGTTGACCCAAAGCCAAATAGGGTACCGTGTACTAGCTGTCCACATCCTTATTAATTATGGAGTTTCTTCGTAACAAAACCACCAGAACTAGTTTCTCATTTAGAAAGGATGCCGTGCCATCCGTCTTTAATAACCGGATGTTAGCTATCTTTCTGTTTCTGTAGAAAAGAATGCCGAGTCTTTAGAGGACAACGACAGGACCTTCTACATCGCAATGGATTTTAGAAACATCACTAACCCTCAGTACAATCATCCGGACTATTATCCCGTCGGGCTGAAAGAAGGGCATTTTGTGTACACGTCACAGGTCAACTTCGTGTCCTTCGTACCCCCTGGGTCACCACCTCTCACCCAATTTGGTGACATCCCGCATTTTGAGCTTTGCAGCATTGAATCTACAGAGGCCATGAGAGACCATTGCAAGGCGGAATATTGTGAGTGCATTCACTTCATGGAGGTTGAAATTGGTGAGGTGAGTTTTTCAATTTTGAGTTGCCAATTGATCCCACCGAGTGATTGTATTTCGCTTCTTTGATATACTTGGTCATGGATCCTAAAGTTGTCTGATTTGTTCTTCAATATGAAAAAAAAAATCCACTTTGTATATATTCAGGTTATTAAAATTAAACTCAGTGAATTGAAATGGTCGAATGACGAATACTTCTTGGTGGTGCAGAACTTTTTTTAAAGAAATGTGCTTCAAAGTAACGAAAATTACGACACTCCCATGAAACATAAGTTGGAAACCTATAGACCGTGCAAGTCTCGCGCGTATTCGAACATTTTTGGGACCACTGTGGTCCCACGTACATTGCTTTAACGCGTTAAAGAAACAAACTCACGCGCTTTAATGGATTCCAATGTTCGAATACGCGCGAGACTTGCACAGTCTATTCGGCAGTCTTTGTTGCGTGTATTGCGTTTGTAAGCATCAGCCGTTCCAAGCGTTGTCCAATCGTAATCACTTTTGACGGATTACGTAACTTATTACGCAAGAGCTCAATACGAAGTGCCTGTCGTTTAGGGCCTACGTGCATTTACACGCTACGCACCAGGTACTGGTAAGGTAAGTCCATGTTTTATTGACTGTTCATTGACTTCATATTAAATCGGTGTACTTCAGAATCTCCTGCCATGTACATTCTTGAGTTGGATTAATAAACATAAAGACGCATTTACAGAGTAAAATTTTACCCAAGTATCCGTGTTATGTTGATGTGCACAGGTGGTCGAGTTGGTCCTTGTTGATGAAGGTGTACCGTTTGAGGGCAGTCATCCTATGCACCTCCACGGTTACAGTTTTCAGGTAGTTGCCATGGGTAGGCTAGGAGTGTCGACCACCGTTGAGGAAGTGAAACGACTCGATCAGGCAGGTGCGTATAATATATTTGAACGTCTTCATTCTGCGGAACTATTCTGACCCCAAAATGTTTAAAGCTTAAAGGTTTCTAATCACAACTCAAGCAAAAAAGTGTACACCTTATTTTATTGATAGGGGGCATCAATCGGAATTTCACGAAAGCACCACGTAAGGATACCGTGATCGTCCCGGATGGGGGTTACACCGTCGTCCGCTTTGCTGCCGATAATCCTGGTTGGTGGTTATTCGACTGTCATCTTCAGTTTCATAGTGACGTAAGTAACAATGAGGAGACGTTTATTAAGATGAACTTCCCCTAAGTTTAGAACTCAAAACCCTAGAGGAGTGGAAGAAGAATCA
Source organism: Pisaster brevispinus (assembly GCA_023634235.1). NCBI lineage: Eukaryota > Metazoa > Echinodermata > Asteroidea > Forcipulatida > Asteriidae > Pisaster > Pisaster brevispinus. The sequence goes on along the minus strand of JAMKCF010000014.1, from coordinate 10,602,406 downwards.
CAGAAAGTCAGCGAGTGTGTTGCAATGTGGCAAGTGACTCTTTGAAATCAGTTATAACTTTGTTTAAATGTTGATGTAATTGAAGAGAGTAAACTAGCAAAATTAATGTATGACTCAATGAATATTAATATTAAGTCGAAGGAACCGTAGCAATCCAAACGAGATATATCGTGCATGAATGTCAACAAAACTTTACCGTACCTATAGGTGTATAACGGGCAGTTATTTTTCTGACAATCTACAGGTAGGGATGTCGATTGTGGTGCATGTTGGCAACGACGAAGACCTACCTCCCAAACCGAAGGATTTTCCACGCTGTGGTAACTGGTATCCACACGGTGATGCCGACACCGACACGCCCCCGCCCCAGATGCCTTGCGGTGCCGTTAGGCGTATCAGTTCCATGTCATACGTGCTCACGGTACTGAGTTCAGGTATAGTAGTTGTTGTGACTCGGTTGGTCGGTGCATCATTTTGGTAGTAGACAAATTCCCGTCTGTTTTGTAATCGGATAATGTAGTAGAATGCGCGAGGTTGTCTTCAGTGACCGCCATCTTGGGATCCTCTGACGGTCGCTTTCCACGCATCCCAGTCCAGCTTCAGTGTCCTCAACTTGGTGTTTCTTGCTGCGCTGCGTCCTTTTTTAATCGGTTAACGTAGATGAGTCTCATCCTGCCGCTGCTCCTAGCTCCATCGACGGGTTCCCACAGCACCTACCTCTGGATGATGCACACAGTGACCTGCCAGCCTCATCCTCCGCTCCCTATGACCTGGGCAGATACTTTGGGCATTTCTTGCCAAAATTCTCCTCACTCTCATCTCGCTCTCGATCCTAAGAGACCGATGTATGAATTCCTCTAAGACCTCTAGGTTAGCGCCATCTTGGGTTATGTAAAATACCTCGAGTTTGTGTTTCTCCGTTTTGTCTTTAGATCAGCGTGTATTGGGAGAAGCCACGTTTTTAATTTTAAGACGTTTCAAAAAGCGAATTATGTTACCGAGTGTAGGGATACCAGGTGCGCTCTCAGTGTTCTTGGGCCTGATGCAACTTTCTTATTTGCATATTTACTTTAACAACCTAAAGTTTGTATCCGCGACCTTTGGACCTTGCTCTTTTCTGTTTGAGCGAGAAAGAGCGCACACTATTGTAGGTAAATCTCCTTATTTTGTAGGGAGCTCCTATGTTTATAGTTCGGGGATAGTTTTTATAGGGCACCAAGTGAGTTATGCCATCAGAGAATGGTGTATTTTCGAGGTCTAGATCTAGTTGTAACATAGCGTATAGCAAAACACCTGCTGACCTTTGACCCTCATGTTTTATTTTTTTGTATTTTTCTGTGGTGTGGTATTGTAATAGTAGCCTATGTATTTATGCTGCTTCTATATCTTGTAAAGAAACAAATTAGCAGCAGAAAATGTATCATTTATATTATTTGAGACGTCATTTTATAGACGTACTTTGGGTGAATGCTCGTCGTCTTTCAGTAGAGCGCCGTTCCTCCGTCCTCCCCTTTGAAAGACGGGTACAGATCTCTTGAGTTACATGAACGAAATTATAATTATTATTACAGGGTCTATGTTGACTTAAAACAAAAAAGGTTGGGTGACATGGAGTTGCTCAAATCTTTTGGTTTGAGCTTGTCAATTACTATGGTTTGAGATTCTTTCATTGTTTGAGCTTCGGTCAGTGGTTTGAGCTTTGGCCATTAACTTTTGGAAGTACCGTTGTGTGATGGTTGTAATCCTGTTCAGAAAAAACTATCAAGTTGTTGGTTTGATTTAGGCTTGGTTTGAATATGGCCGCTTTTACAAACAATCGAAAATGTGTCAGCCGATGATCGCATGCACCTATAATAAAATGAATCAGTCTGTACAGTGTAAATTATTGTTACCATGAAAACAAGGGGTATACGGTAAAGTCGAGATCACTGTTCCATTTTTAGGGTTTAAAATTGTTTTATTAATTTAACGAGTACATTTTGAACAAAAGGCTTTCTGTCAGTAATGCACTGTACAAGTAGGCTATGCAAAGTTGAACATTATGATGTCTTTATTTTACGTAGTGTTATTATACTTAGCCAACATAAACTACACTTTGATAATGTTCTTATTTTTAATAAAGACACTTATTAGAAAGTACAACGCCACCGATGAAACTTTTCCATGTATTTTTTCAAATGCATGTATTCAAACTGACGCCGGTACGGGAAATTTTAGAATTTTTTAATTAATGTAAATAGCAACTCCTTCGCTGTACAAATGTAAATTGTGTAATTTCGCATCATAGTCTACTGACTGTTCTTTATCGGCCTTATCTGCCAAATTACTGTTTCTCTTTGTTTCTCGTTTCTTCTCCTAATTATACAAATTGGTTACAAAAAAGTAATTTTACACTTCTTAATACATTTAGGGAAAACTTACCGATTTACCCAATTTCATGATTTTAAAATGCTATACGTCAAAAGGTCAGTTGAAAAACAAAATATGCACTGGAAAGAAATGGGAGAGTGTACGGTATCACATGACACAGAAAAAATTTCGAATCCTTTTTTGATAGAATTTTTTTAACTGCTGTACTTTTCTCAAAAACGTACAAGCAAGAAAATCTCAAAGACACTCACAGAAGCATGCTAAACATTTTACAAAATCAAACTTAGAAAATATGACTCTGTATGAGATCATTTAGACCATAATGAAACAAACAATATAAGCATTTTTTTTTATAAGCATAAACATTGCGGCAATCTCGCAGAGCTATATAATGTGCACAATTTCAGTCTGCAGCTTTTCGCCTCCAGTCCGCAGGCGACGCTGGTGTAAATTTTGTGTAAACTACAGAAACAAATTAATGTTTCAAAGACATTGCAGTCGTGTCGAGTAGACTCGCATGCACACAAGCCCCCGTTAGTCGAAATTGTTTGGACTTGGTATTTTTTAAGTGACTTCCCCTTTGGTTTTGTACACGAAAGGTACTTGCTTGGTTTCGACAGGTAGACACTCCCCCGCACGCGCCTTAAAAATATGCAAATGTTTATTGTTTAAGGTTCGAGTAATAGATTCTATAAAGTGCAAAAATTGACTAAAGGCACTGATCAGCTGCTAGCCGTACAACAGCAGTACAACATATCGAGCTTTTACGTAGCAGATATGAGCGTCCTTGCTGACTAAACAGTTTGGATCCACATGTTAGGATTATGTTGAAATGGTGGCATATATCCACCTATTAATAACCCATGGGGTTATAGCTTGCAGGGAGCTTCTGGGAACAGTGTGACTATATCCTACTAGTGAAGTAGATCAAAGATCAGAATTTACATATATCTGGAGAAAATAACAGATAATTGTGTCACCAGAGAGACATCATAAAGATCTAATATCAGATAAGTCTCAAATCAGGTAACAGTCTAAAATGTATCATTCCTGACATAGGCTTGTGCACTGTACCGCAACTCATTTTGGTTGGTAAGCCGTTTATAGTGTCAGCTAATTCTATTTTATCAAGTAATGTCAAAATATAGCTTTATATGTTTTTATATTTATCACAATCTATCTTTAAATCTTAAAGCTTGACTCTGTCTTCCTAGAATATTTGCATACAATACAATAATAAATTAGACTTTCAAATACAACAATCTTAATTACAACAAATTTCAAAAAATTTAATAAAATTACTTTCGGAATTGCGAGGGAACGATCCCAAAGAGGTGCTTCCCTTTATATATTGTACACAAGTTGAGCACAAGAAAGCAATACTTCTTGCATCATACTGTTATGTTCAAAAAATAGAAAGGCTCTAGGTCAGAGTGCCCCGAACACCGATTGTCATTTCCTTTGCAGCCGAGATGCTTCTTATCTACTGAACTCAATAGACCATTCGTTTGTTTACTAACAACATTGACCACCACTAAACTGTGTAGCCTTGAGTATCACAAAGTACGATCTTGCCCTCTACATTAACACATTTATAAAAAGCATTGTTAACGAAGAACATGGCTGTGTCCTAAGTTAATGGCTTCAGCAGTGGCTACGGCTAGTGCTATAAGCCATGTTGAGATATACTGGACACATTACTAGGTATGACTCTACTAGGTTTGGGGTAAATCTGTCTATACACCTAAACCAAACAGTGCACTCCTATAGTACGCACCCATCTCAAAAAGGCTAATGGCAGGAATGCCATAAAGTCCTTTTCTTCAACAGTTCCTCTGCAGCCACAAAACATAGCCCTAGCCGAAGTCACTCAATTTTGGCGAGGATTTTGTATCCTTTTCGTTTTGGGAACTACAAATGGGTAATTTGATCACAAAAGGTCAACAACAGGAAAATAGTTATCAGTACCCTTCCCTCATACATGTACACATAGGTGCCCCTTGAAATGTTCCAGTAGCAATTTCAATTCTCTCTTACAGGTGACCTTTACTGAGGGTAAACTGACTTGCCCTTCTAGGAATGAAAATCAGGCTGATGTCACAGTCAGAGGTTTTTATCCCCCTGGTGTGTCCCCCATAATGTGGTAAGTTAACATGGGCTGAAGGATTTTTATTCAAAAGAGGGCGCCATAAGACAAAATGTTTACACAATTCGACATATTGTTTGGGGGGGCCACAGATTCTCCTGCCACACCAGCCAATGTGTCCTTATACATTTCCAAGTACACAGAGATTAATTTGGTCTTTTCAGAACTCATTGCAAGTTCAGATTTGTTAGGTTTTTTTTTTTATCAGGTTCATTTCCCTAGTACTGGACTTGAGAAATATCAAGAGGTCACAAACATACAGTAAATCAAGAGAGTTTTTAGATATTTCACAAGCTGGTTTCCCCCACCCCCCTCAAAAGTACATGTATATTATTTTTACATTCTACACTAAATTCACTTATCAAAGCAACTGTTTGAAACAGCTAGGACCGCAGCAAATCATTATTTAACTTTAAAAGTTGAAGCTCACCTCTTGAATTTAAATCTATTCTATTTACAATTTATTTCCCTCCAAGTTCCCAGAGGCAGAATGGCACAAATTACAACTCTGCAGCTTGCCTCAAAATCAGCACAGTCTTGACAAGATGATATGGGATGCTCTGTTACATTAGTAACGAGTCACAACTGCAAAAACAAATGAAAACAATGAAAAAAACAAATACACACGTTAAGAGGGAGTTATCTTGTACATGGCTTCGTACACAGACAGAGTCACTTTTAGGTTCGTATAAAGTTGTGACGCCCCACCCCGAAATTGGGCAGTTCTCTGGAATAGTGAAATGGCATTTGAAGGGTGTCCACAACATTGGTCAGAGTGAAAATATAAATATTTACAGATTTGCATGGTATAAAGATGGTCGTGGACAAGGTGGAAAGTCCCCTTGAAATATGTTTATTTGAAATTGTAAAGTTCTTGAGAAATGAGTCAAACAATTAGATTTGATCCGACAGTCCCTAACTTGGTGTTTGAAAACAGTGAAAACACATTTCATGGACATGGATAGAAAGCAATGCTGAACACCTTAGAGGTCTCATTCAGTCACTTACCGTTTTGTCCGGCTTGGTATGTGTAGACTGTCTGGCCAGGGTAGGTGTAGACTGTGTTCTGGGCTGGGTAACCTCTCCTCTGATGGCAAGTACGCCCATTGACAATCACCGTCTGATTGCTTGGGGGAATCACATACTGGTTGCTGGGTACCTGGTAAGTGGTGTAGGTCGTCGTGACACCCCCAAACGGGCTGACATGAACATGTTGGGCAGGGGGTGCAACAACATGCTGCACTGGGGGTACCATGACTTGCTGCACAGGAGCCTGGGTAACAGTGTAAGGAGGAGGGGCTGCGCAGGGCAGTGGTGCAGCAGTTGAAGGCTGAGCTGGTTGCGTCTGAAAGGAAGAACGGGAAAAATGTGTCCATCATTGATTGTCTTCTACGTACCAACGTCAGAATCATTTTGTTTCGGGTTGTACCCATCATAGGCGTTGGGGGGAGGGTTGAACCCCTTACTTTTGGACAAGGTCCTGCTCCAACCAATTTCTCCCCAGCACTGATATGTGGAGCCAGTTTGTGTGGAGTGGGCGTGGCTTACATTGGAATAATATCAGAATTGTGGACTGGATTGTGGCAAACTGAACTCCTTATTTTCACTCTTTGGCAATTGACCTACTTTCACAAAACTCACAGAGCAATGTTACAATTCAAGTGAGAAAAAAATCTCAAAACCATCTCCAGATATAATGAAATCCAAGACAGGAAACTTACCAGTGAGTTTTTGACCTCCAAAATTGAAGACTTCCATGTGACGCTGTCATCGACCGAGTCCGTGCAGAACAAGATGTTGATCTCATGGGACCTGAGCTCCAGAAGGCACTCCCTGTCTTTACCCGTAGGAGGTGTAGGTGATCCCGATATTTCAAAGCCAACCTGGTAATACATAGTAACAGAATAATAAGAGCATGAAGAAGAAACACTGAAATTGTTTGCGGTCGGGTACATAAACTGATGATTGGAACTATGTGGCAATGCTGAATACTTTTGGAGCTCTGATATCTGCCACAGATGGGCGCTTAGGTGGCCAATACATGCAGAGTTACGAATATGGGACCCATATTAACAAACACATTGTACAGTTTTACAAGGTACTGTGGTGCAATCTGCAGCCAATCACACCAGAAAACATTGGAGCAAACTCCTTCTCTTCGTGATAAGTATACCGGGTTCTAAATAAGCATATTACAACACACAGGACCTACGTACTTACGTCCCATCCGAAGGACCAAGCAAAATGATGTGTTTTGCTTAAAGGCACACATTGCCTTCGGATTGGCCGCTTTAAGCTATATAAGCATTTGTTAGTAAATGATGCTTGGAAAGATGTTTTAAAGGTAGAATATAATGATTCACACACAAAAATATGTCCTTTGAAATTGTGTGGTTTTCCTTTTACTTGAACTAACGCGGTCTGCCATTTTGTAGAACAAATTTGTTTATCGTGTTAGTTCACAAAGTAGAGGAAAACCACACAATTTTGAAGGGAAACGTGTGTGCGGCCCAGAGCAAACATCTTGCTTACATTGACTGCATAACAGCTCTTGGGGATGTTGACAGATCCTTGTTGAGATTTCATCTTCTCGTCCTTGTAGAAGTTGAAATTCCCATTCCGGTATAAAACACAGAAGGAATACTTCCAGCGGCCCAAAAAGTCACCTGAATTTAGGGTTGAAACAAACATTGAACATTTTAATCATACAGTTTGTTTGCTATATGGTGTACAATCTAGTTTATATTCATTCAGTTTCAAATACAATAAAATTCTTCCAGGCAAAGAATTTTAATTTGTTGCAAATAACACTATTTTTTCATCATTCTCTCACTTGGGTTTTACATGTCGAGTTGAGTCCATTTCGACAAAGGACCCAGCGACTCGTGTACATGTACATACTCCTTGAGTTGTACAATGTACATGTACTCACTACTCAGGCTAGTATTCTAGTATACTCTTGGGGCAAGATGTTGTTGTTTATTATCACTCAACCATCGTGATTCGCTCCGCGCACACTACTACCGAAACAATAGCGGATGCTGTTGGGAAATCTTCCATCACCCACCACTGGTGGATTCCATGTCTTCCAGAGAATGCCCTCCATCAGTGAAACAGTCGCGATGTGTATGCATTGTGACTGTCTAGTGCCCAGTGGTTTTACTCAACTGAAGAACGTTGAGAGTACGAGTAGGAGGGGGAGACTTAGAGTTAGAGTTGGACTCCGAAGTGATGAGTGGGTGGGACCTTTCACACATGAACAATCCTCCAATACCCATGTGGCAGCAGATTCTGTCCCCCCATACGGCGAAGAACTGTGTAAACTTCTTCTGATAGCGCCCTCTTTTGAACCAACCTCCTTCAGTTCAGCCTATGTTAATTCTCCAGGGGATAGAATCTCCGAGGGACAGATTTCCCAAAGACAGCGGCAGTCTACGAGACGACTGTCCCGATTGCCAGGATGGAAGGCTACCACGTTGACTTATCAATCATCGCTGCCATAGGAATATCCCATTTACAATTATATCAACTAACTTACAAATGAAGCACTACAAAGTCTAGGTATGTGAAGAAAAAATTCAAAGTGAACCAATACCAATGCAATTAGTACCACTGGAAAGAGCTTGAAAAATCCTACACAGTGATACCAAAATTGTTGAAATATCTTAAATAATAAGGAAATTACAAGCATTTGAAGCTCCTTAACTAGCATCATTTATCTTACAGGTAATAGATTAGAAGTTTTGTGACCAAAAACGTGACTATTTTGGATAAAAATGCTTGTGGTTCATGCCAATTGCCCACAGACCCGGCCGTAACCTCGCCAGTCAATTTTTTTTCTGATCCATAAATAATAACGAGACTTTGGGATTTTAAAGACAAAATAACAACCAATATGTAAGATTACATTTAAATAATGTAAGATTTGGCGTTAGAGTGGTATTTGTGCCGTCAAAACTTGTAATTTCTTCAACTTTTCCAGCAAAGGTAAAAACATTCACCAATTCGAAAAATCAAACATGGCGGATATAAGTGGGGATTTTCCACTTTGTCGTCATCATCGACAGCCACTCAGAATGCGAATTTATGGGGATGTCCCCAGCGCGCATGATGTAGATGCGGAACAGAAATCTGGCAGAAAATGCAGCCACGATCGATGCGGATCTTCACAAACCTACAAAGTCGGAACTGATCAAAGTTCAAGTAGTTAGGCCTGCGATGACATTCATTGACATTACATTTATTAATATTATACTACCCACTGTATTTTTACAAAAAACTCACTCTGTCTTTCCATCCATGATGCCTTAGCAATGCCGTGATTTCTTGCGACTTCTAAACTTGCCATTGCTCGCTTAGTCCACCTGCCATAATAATATCAGAAAAAATGACGTTATCAAGAAAAAAAAACATCCAACTTGCATCGTGAAACACATTATTCAAGGGTTACGCCTTTTGAGAATGTAAACACAATACATAACAATGTCCGGAAACTAGACCAAAAAGTAATCATTCAATCAATGAATCATTTATGAAAAAGAGCAAAAAAAACAAAACAATTACCGTATTATTTAAGGGTGATTGTGCAAGTAGATTATTGTTGTTGCTGTATTTGTTATTTTTAAATCAACTTCCCGGTTCTACGACTCGTTTTTACTCAAATATAGACCGCAGACCTTGCGACAAATACATTGTTGCTGTTCTGCTTATACTGGCTGGCTGGGCGGTCGTGGCCGGTTTGGGTTGTGCGTAGTTGCCCTTTCGAAAGTACGGCTTCGGCTGCGTGCCTCCGGCTTTCGCTCTGGCATTATGAGCTTGAAAACGTGCGCTTTCGGTACGGGGATTCAAACAGGCGGATAGAGCCTAAGCTGGAGCCCGAACTGTAGTTTTGCTGTTTCGAAAAGGGCGTATAATGAGCCATACCGTCACGAGTTAACTCTATAAATAAATAACTACGTCATGTAATCGAAACGACAACGTCAACTCTCTAGATAGATGGAGGGATGAAGGCACCTTGTTTGTTTTGTTTATTTATTGTAAGAAATTAAGTCCGTATCTACGGAGACCAGGACCTTGAGGAAACATAAGATATGAAACATAATTATGATTTTGACTGTTTGTCATTTTGCAATGTTCCTAGATTAGCACTTCCGCCGGACATACCATAATCCCCAAAAATCAAAATTTAAACAAGACAGAGGTTTCTATTCTACAAATTTCAAGGTGGATGCAATTCAATTATAGGCCTATAGACAGAAAATAAACTTTCATCACTAAAACAAAACACTTTTGACCTTTGTAATTCGTTTTGTTCTGTCTTTCGTTTTTCTCATTCCCGAGTTTAACTCAAAGCTGTGGTTCACAAATTTATTAATTAACGCTTTTTGTTGGTGCTTGTTTTTATTTGTTTGTTTGTTTGTTTGTTTGTTGGGGTGTTTGTTTGTTTGTTTGTTGCTTTTTCCCTTGTTTTCTCTCATTGTGAAATAAAAACAAGCTGATAGAAAAATAGAATTGATATTTGGCAACTGAGGGCGCCCTTTTGAAACTGAAGACGCTCTGCCGATTCGCCTTTGCACAACAAAATTCTGGATTTGTCGACGTGCAGAGCAGCAAATGTAACCTGGAAATAGCTGATTCCCAAAGTCAAGGTTCGTAAATCACAAATGATTCAGTGTTCATAACCATGTAGATAACTTTGATGATGAACAGATTGCCTTGATTGCAGTACAGTTTCATCATCAATCCAAATGAAAAACACTCCGTTTCCAAATAATTTAATGTCAAACTCGAGTGACAATGTTAAGCGATGAGAATGCCGTCACAAAATGTCAAACTCGAATCTTCTAAAAATGTCAAACGCCGATAACGTACGTTGTTTACAACCAACAATACAGCTGTTTTTTATAAGTTTGTGCTGTTGTGTTTTATTATGCTCACACTAGCCACATTTTGCATCGCTGAACCGAACCTCGGCTACAAAATTATAGTTTGTGCTGAAGATAATGTTTGGTTTAGGTTTTGGGTTTGTTGTATTTTTGTATAGGTTGAAAATTACAGCTACACACAAACATGTACAGTACGTACATGTACATGTCATTGACATTGTGTACAAAACCAATCAGAAATATTTCTGTGTCTGGCTTCCACTTTTTCACTCGTAACCAAAAGCAATATCACATTTTATTTAAGATACACATTTTTAATACTATAATTTTAATTCATTTTATAGAATGCATTAAAAAGTAGTGGCCAGATATACCATGTTATTCTTATTGTTTGAATACAGAGGAGACTGAGACTGAGAGAGAAATGTTTCCTTAAAATCTAAGCCTAGCCTAAGTGAACTGTAATTAATGTAGTTGTTACATGATTTAGTAAATAATACTGCAATGAGAAATGTTTCTTGACTTTTTGGATGAAGCTGCTACATTGTACTTCCCTAGCCCAATTTGTGTGGCCAAGGAAACCTGAATCCTTGGCCACACGTCCGGACCCATTTTTTCTTAAGTAAAGCTCACAGATAAGAACTTCAAGGTGCATTCCGTACGGGCAGGTCGGCGGTTTAAACCAGCTCAATGTGTCCACTCACCCCTTAGTCTTAGCTTGACCTGGGTGTTTTGCATGTTTAAATAAATAAAGTTTTAAAAAGATATTTAAAGAAATAATTTGTCTATTTCCTCCGATTTACTTCTCTCGATGGTTACTGACCGCGGCCATTTTGGATTGATCCCAATCATGCGAATCAATTCACGACGTCACCAGCCGGCCGGGCTGTGGGCGGAGCGGATACAAAAAAAAGCAACCATTGCATTGCTCGCATCCTCGCTCTGCCCACAACCCAGACGGCCGGTAACATCGTGGCATGATTGGCATGATTTGCATTACTTGAAAATGTGTTGGGGAAAAACTTGGTGGACAATTTTTTAACCTTGGCGGCGACTTCTTAACCGTGGCGGGTGCCACAGAAAGCGTGGTGGTGCACCAACCTTACATGTTTGAGAACATGTAAACATGACAGTTTCTTATAAAATTACAGCCCAAAGGGCTAGTATAGTCTACAATGTTCCTTAGACTATTTGTAGTTCAGACCTGACACTTCGATCTTGAAAGGGCAAGGGCACCAAGACATTTTCTCCCTGGTAAAGTGCACCTCTATGAGGAAATTATAAATTTTTAGTGGAACATTTCAAGGAGCATGAAAGCAATGACATGGGCCAACGGAGGCAATTGCCTCTGTGAAGTATCAGGCCTGATTGTTTAACTTGATTCATTTCTACACATAGATTATACATTTACATGTACATTTGTAGATTCCCGCCCCTCCCCCCCCAAAAAAAAAAAAACACCTAATAATAACAACAAACAACAAACAAAGAGAGAGAGAACAAAAGTAGCTCGTTTATGGGAACGCAAAGTCACAGATTTACCAGGTGACGACATCTGGCACAAAACTTGAAATGAAAATTCAATGAAAATTTGCTTCAGTTTGCTGCTACATGTATGTCCCAAAGTCTTGCATTGTATCCTCCCCCAGCCATTTTAGTAGTTATACATCTGTGCATTACCTGCCCTGCCCCCCCCCCACCATTGTTCCCCCCCCCCCCCTCCAAGTAAAAAAAACTTTACAAACCTACATGTACATGTTAACTTGACATATTAAATAAATATAACAACATACTTTTCTCTGCTTTTGTTTTGTAGAGTCATCATGAACCCGATCTACCCTCCCCAAGCCTACCCGGCTGGGAGGCCCAATGGTGCACCTGCAGGTATGAGCCCATCAGGTAGGCTGAAGATGCCGTGTCCGACCACCACTTTCCCAGTCATACTGATTCACTATTTCAGGCCTGGAGTTTCATCTTGAAAGAGTGGCTCTAGGGTCAAATTCAGATTTTTGTGAGGCACTCATATTCCAATAGACACAGTCCTTCCTACATGTATAAACTGGGGACACAAATTAGAACACTTTCACCTCAAGTTAAATTGATTTAACGGTTCATTTTATTTAGAACTCTTTTTTGGAATGTCTTTTTGACTGAACAATTAAGGAAATTCAAGAATGAACTTTTAAAAAATTCCTGGCAGTGCTTAAAAAATATTTCTGGTACTTAAATGTACGAACCGTTATATTTGACAAGTGTGACATCATTGAATGTTTCAGTATGGTAACAAATTCTGCGCTAGAAGGGTATCAAACAAACATTCATGTTAACTTGGCATTATATACTGCTCTACTGTGAGTTACATTGTAAGAAAAACATGGTTCCACTGTCATAGGGACCATACATGTAGGATTGGAAAATGATTGTGTTACATCACAAAATTAAATTGGAGCCTCTTCTCAAAATTATTGCAAATGGAGCTTCCGTTGGGAAAATCGTGAAGTCTGAAGGCTCAGAATGGCCAAAATGTGCCAAGGAGCATTAGAGGTCATGATTTCTGTGTAACTCGGGGGTCGATTTCACAAAGAGATAAGACTAGTCTTATCTGAAGTTAGGACCAGTAACTGGTCTTAACTTAGGACTAGTCCTATCTCCTAGCATTGCCTAGGACTAGTCCTAAGTTAGGATGGGTTTTGTGAAATCGACCCCTGGTACTGTTTACTGGTTACTCAAATGAGATTATCTTCTTGGTCATCGTAAGTGAAAAAGTGGTGGTCCAATAAAGCGCTAACCTCCAACAGTTAACCAAACCCTTGTTTTTAAACCTTGCTTTTGGATACTTCAATATTATCCATGATAGATTAACTATGGCTACAATGGTGAATGTAAACACAGCACACAGTCAACCCTCCTACTGTCTGATCATTCAATATTTTGTTGGTTTTGACTTTTAAAGGATAAGCTAATTTCCTCTTTGTTGGGTTTTCATGGAAAAATATTACAAATATTTGTATACAGGGCTGTTTCCTGTCTTTTTTGTGATAATTATAAATTGCATTTGTCTGTATTTAAAAGAGGGTTGTCATCATGATCGTGGCGGGCCTGTGGCTGTACATGGAATTGGGCAATTCCACACTAATGGGCCAAAAGATATGTAAGATAGGCATGTGAGAGCGAGACAAAAGTAACTATTTTGTTACAGTCTTTTCGTTTACATTTTAAATCTGTTAATGATTGTTCGTAGTAAATAAAAAACAAATTACTCGGTGACCTCTAGGAATTACAAGGTCATTTGAAATGTGTTACGTATGTAACAAAGACAGACATATGGCCTGGAAAGTAAAGAAAGAATTTGAAAACAATTAAAAAATATTGTGTTAGTAACTTTCCTGACTCTTAAAGATTGTAAGCAATAAAACTGAGATGTTGCTGTGGGTATTGAGGCAATAAAAATGGGAAATAAGTCACGTACGAACAATGGACAGACACTTTTGTGACAAAATTCTGTCCTTGTTTGTACGTACACATTTGTTTTTAAAACTTAAATTTCTTAAATAGCCAGGGAAGAAAAATTTCTTAATTTTGGCTGGTAACTATCCCTAAGGGTCTGTAGAATTGGTATCTGGACAACATTGGGCAATACATTTATTTTAGTATAACTTCTTTACTTCTATCAAATGATAACCAAAATGTCTGTCCTTGTTACGTACGTATAAATCTTGAAGACTTATCTCCTCCAGTTTCTTAAATACTCGGTCATTTACCTTCTTTCTTTGTTAAACCACAATCCTCATGTGCTTCTGAATGTACACAGACAAAAATACATGACAACATACTTCATTTTGTTACTACTATCCAACGTTCCCCTCCCGTGTCACACTTTTGTGCCCATTAGTGTGGAATTGCCCAATTATGAACTCTCACCCAGTTACTGCAGGTGCACCCTTTTGTGATGTAACGGCTAGCGTGCGGGTGCAGTAACTGGGTTAGAGTTTATAAATGTAATTCCATGTACAGTTAGCACAGGCCTGCTATGATCATGATCGTGACCCCTTCAAGTGTTCTATCTTGAATACACAATTCATGTATATTTTCATTTTGTGTTGACAGTTTACGGTGCACAATCCAATCCTGCGATTCCTGCCCAGCCTCCTCCTTTAGGGTTCAACCCGGCTCTGTACCAACACCAGACCCAGACTCCAGCTTACTCTTCAACATGTAAGTTAACCCTCCCACTGCCTGACCATTTTATATCATCCAACTGTGGTTTATAATGATGAACGAACTAAGCCAGCCTGCAATATGATACCATGTGGTAGATGCATTTAACAGTACACGGTTAACCCTCCGACTGCCTGACCATTCAATATCATTCACTGTACGCCATGTATGCCAGCCTGCAGTATGACATAAATAAGGTAAATGCATCTACACAGTACACAGTAAACCCCCCTACTGTCTGTCCCTTCATTATGTTCAATATCAGCCACTGTGGCATGTCGTGGCCAGACGGTTAAGAGCACAGGACTCTGATCAGCAGAGTGTCGATTTGAGACCTGGTCGTGGCATTTGTGTCCTTGAGCAAGACACTTAATGAAATAATTTTTCCTTTGGATAGGACATTAAGCCATACATGTAGGTCCCGTGTGAACACTTATCGTGGAAGTTAAAGTGTTAATCCAGGTGTTTCTGGTTTGTTCACACACAGCGTTCCTCAGGCTTGCAAGCTGTGAGTGCAGTCATAGCAGTGATTAAGTTCACTTAATGCAGGCCTGATGCTTTGTTCTTGACAGGACCAAGGCATTTCTCCTTTCTAGAGGGCACCAAGGCATTTCTCCTTTCTAAAGGGCACCTCTAAATACAGAATAATCTTACATGTACATGTAGATGCTACAAATTGAGATTGTTGTGACAAATTGGAGCAAAAGTACATACAGCTTTTGAATACAGCGCATTACATGTATGTTCCAAGTAGTTAGCGGTACGCACATTGTATTAGCGGTAGTACAAACAGTCGCCTAAGTGGAACGCACTGAGGGTTTTCTCATGCAGCTGCTCCAAACCTTTGGAATAATCTTCTTTACCAAATCCGTCCAGCCATTTCTCTTTACTGAATTCAAAACACCTCTCAAATCTTTCCGGACTTATGTATTCTTTCCGGACCAGGCATTCTTGGCTTACACAGCTAGGGCAGAAATTCAGCGCTTGCCCTAAATGTATAAGCAAAGAATAGTGATCGCAAATGCAGAATGCAGCGGTAAGCAGAGCCATGAAATTGAGCCCTACTGATTTCCTCGTTTTTGAATTTCACAGCTATGGCAATCAAAGTAGAATTACATAGTACAATGTCTCGCACTTTCCTCTTTTTTTTTTTTTTTTTTTTTTTTTTTTTTTTTTTTCTACTTCAGTTGCATTCCTTATCAATGCTTATACCATGTATACTATTATAAGCATTATTATTATTATTATTATTATTATTATTATTATTATTATTATTATTATTATTATTATTATTATTATTATTATTATTATCTTTCAGCCCCGTATGCCAATCATGTCAGTGTAGCCCCATCTCTAGCACAGTACCGCTACCAGCAACAACCACCGCCCATCTACAGTTCAGCACCAGCCTACATAACTCAAGCACCAGGGGTGTCGGCAATGTCATACAACACACCTGGAGTAAGCCTCATATTTGTATTATTACTAAAAAAAAAAGTATGCAAGTTCCCCCCAAACAAGGCTAAAAGCCACTCGTGGTAAAAGGGGCTACAAAAAGGACGCATTTAAGATGAAAATAACTCAGGGGAGCTGAAGGTAGGAATTTATATTCCTCTTGAAGCAGTCTAGATTTTAGGATGGAGGGAAACATGCACTGGGCAAGGAGTTCCAAAAAGATGCAGCAGGTGGAATAAAGCTGTTGGCATGGGCAATCGCAGGGAATAGGCTTGCGCATCTACGTTTTTTCCTAAACGTTAGAATGGAACTTGTGAATTCTGTTCAACCGTTTCATCCGATTCCAAAAAGGAAGGTCCCATTTTTTATTTTATTTTTTAACATTTGTTAACAAATATAAAAACAGATTTTACCAGGATTTTTTCCAGGTAAACGTTTCAAGTCCCAACCCTAGTGATGTAGCTGAGAAAGATTGTTGAGTATACAAGTTTTTAAGAAATAATGCATTGATTTGGGAAGAAAGCTAATCCCTTTCTGATCGCAATTTGTTTGTTTATTGAAGGCGTACACGTACTCTCCAGGACAGCCTACGTATATCCAGCAACCAGCTCAGCCTGTTTCCAATTTGACTGTCGTTCAGCCAGCCAGGAACGTCTATGTGCCCAATGCAACAGTAAGTACTTTCTATCTAGTAGGCCCATGTTGCAGGTCCCTGATAAATAGCGACGGCAATCACCTCCGTGCCCCTTGGTCACTGCCTCGGTGCCCCTACTGCCTCGGTGCCCCTAGAAATATTCCAGTAGAACTTAAAGGAATGAACTACCTTTCCTTCACAGGAATGAAAAACATGCCTGATGCCGTTTCCCACTTTAAACGTGAAGGGGCACCAAGGCCAGGACCAGGGCAACAGAGGTCATGGCCTCTGTGATCTCTGTGACCTCTGTGTAATGGCGCCTGTGTAATTCCAGGCCTGAAGTTTTTCTGTAGCATCCTGTAAACAATTATCCTACATAAGTAAATTTTGTGTTTTCATGTAATTTTATTGTACAATAAAATTGTAATGTTGCCTGATGTGTTTTCTGATAGATAAATGAACTAATCAAACATTTTACCTTGTATCTGGCAGCCCAGCCAAAGCTATGATGCAGGAACTCTGGCTGGCTTAGGCTTTGTAGCCGGTGCAGCCTTGGGGAGTGGTCATCACCACTACCATCCTGGCTACGGCCATCATAGCTTCGGTCCTCACCACAGTCACCATGGGTTCAACCACCACCACGGCTTCGGCCATCACTGATTGACCTCCCATGCTATATTTTTTAGACTCCTTGTCCAAAGAGAGAGTGCAGTGAGTATGTGAAGAATAGACAAGGTTTGCCTGGAGGAAAAACAGTGGTCGTTTATGTTGATACGTAGTTAGCCTTGATTGGTACTGTCTCTATTAACCATGCAAGTCTCACAGGTTGTCAATTTTTCGGGGATACCCTTGTTTCCTACATATTGTCACCGTTTACACCAAACTAAATCCGTGTTTGGAAAAATATGAGCCGTTTTCCAAACTGCTGTTTAAAAAACTGCTACTATTATTTCTTTTTTAATTTTACTACCAATATAAATTTGACTCACTGCTTTAACAAGTAAAGGCAACATACTCTCATTTTAACGGGTCCCAGGAATCTGTTGCAGACTTGCAGTCTGTTGATTTATTAAATTAATCTTAAACGGAGTTGGTGAATGAATGAACCAATTTAACATGGTTATTAAGCAAAGTGTGATGTCACAATGCAAATCACTTTGACAACGGTGGAAATCTTATCAACTCGTTTAGAAATCTATCCCTTTCCGAAGATTTTTTTTTTGGGGGGGGGTTTAGGGGATGTTTTACAGAGGGGCAAAGCAAAAACTTGCTAAGAATAGAAAAGGTTTTTTTTTTAACCAGAGCAGGTTGCCACCTAAAAAGCTATGTGATGTACACCGTCTACTACTGGCTCTCTGCTTATACATGTTTAGCCGATATAATTTGTAAAATCTTGCGTCAAAGTTGGAACAAACTTGAACAATTTTGGTTACCAATGAAAAAGGAGACAGCCTCAATCAAGGCTTGTTAATATTTGGCCCCCCTTTTACGCACTCGGGCAAGGCTGAGGTTTTTCAAAAGTTCTTTCTTGTAGTCAGTGTTCCATTGTAGGCAGCCTTGCCTGAGTGCCGGTGATTGCCAAATGTTTGTTGCCAAAGAATTTGTAAAGATCATTTACAGCGTACAAATTATACGGACAGAAAATAAGATAAACAATATTTTTGTTGCTGATGAAATTATTGCATCAGGGATGAAAGAACGATTCGATTTGGTTTTGCCCGACAGAATCGCTGCTCAAGAATTGTGACGATCATGGGTCCAATATCCTCCTAGGCCCCCCCCCCCCAGGAGTTTGCGAGAACTGTGTTGATCTTATACACCTGTAGACCTTATGCATTGATGCCATCCCTGCCATCTTAGTAGCCTTGTCCAAGCCTCTCTACGCGAGTCCGCCTGCTTCACCAAACAACTGAAATCATACATTTATAAACTGCATATAATGTACTGTGTGGGTCTGAGCAGGGTTATTCAACATAATACAATGAAGTAAAACTCTTGTGTACACAGGGTACATGCTACTTAGCAGGGCTTGACGCTAGCAGGGAACTTTAGTCGTGCCGAGCGAAACAATTTCCGTGAATAGCGCAACTGTCTAGGACATGGCTACCACTTTCTTTTTTTGAAATAAAACGCGGATGAAACAATGGAAACGCGAAGCTACATGAAAGTCTGTGCGGCGCAGTGCAGAAGATGGGCCAATATAAAGCAAACTCCTTTTGGGTCTCTAGGCGAGGGCGCCCTTCTTCAGTGACATCATGTGCATATGGTCTATATTGATGTTGGGCAAAACAAAATCGTATAACTCGTTTCTTCTATCAATTTTAGAAAATGGACACACATACCTATGGGGTAGTTGGGGAAAATTGACATCCCCCAAAAAATGAAGAATTAACTAAACATCAGGGTTGTAGGAGCTGGCTCCACTTTCTAGGATTTCTTTTTTATTTCATTTATTCGTTTTTTCCCCCAAAGAAAAAATACAGGCTAAATCTTTTGTATTATTTTTTGTTTCTTTATTACAAAGCAAATGTATTTGTAACTGGAAACACATTTTGAATCATTGTGATCTTAGAAGAAAGGGCCAGGCCTGATAGTTCCTAGGGGCAAAGGAGGCAATTGCATCCATGCCCCTGGCCAGTGCCTTGGTGCCCTTGGCTAGTGCCTGGCCAGTGTTCCAGTGCAAATTGTCATTGACCTCAAAGAGGTACCCATTATCACATAAACGGTAATGCCTTGCCTTTACAAGAACAGAGTATCATGTCTGACACTTAAGTTTGAAAATGGATTCTACAAACTGCCTGGTATTCAGATTTGTATTTTAACTATAGATTTTTTCATTTTCTTCCCAAGGAAATTTGTGTCATGTGTAGGGGTTTTTTTTATGTGGTTTTAACAAAAATGTTAGAAGTAGGAAGAACTTTTTAAAGAGGAGCTCCGACGCCAAGTCCAGTTTTGTGATGCACTCAATTTCAATAGATAAAGAGTCCATATGAAAGTAGGGAAGAAAATGCAAGTCTCTAACCTTACATTAAAATTGAATAAAATTTCAATTTGTTACCTTTCAAGTGCAAATTTTGTCAGCTTCTTAAAACACCAACGACGTCACATTTCAAAAATGTGGGTCTTTACATTTTTGTACAGGAAATTTTTAGTTCATTTCTGAATTTCGATGAAATTAAATCAAAACAGCATTGAATTTGACCTTTTGACCGACGCAAAAGATCTTGTTTGGATAGACCTATTTGTTGTTGACGTCCAATGACATGTTTCAAATTTCACTCTTTGAAAGAGAATCAAATAAAACAACATTTTACAGCATTATGTGCAGTGAGAGACTTTAACTTTGTCCCCACTTTCAAGTCCTCTATCTATTCGAAAATGAGTGCATTAACCCTTTTAATCAAACACGGTAACACTTCAATTCACTTCGAATTTATTGGGCAAGAATATTCACACCAGAAAATTTAAGATTCTATACAGAATATAATTCATGCTTAATTGCTTTTCTGTTTGGTGGAATGGTGGAGAGGTTAATCTTCAAAGTTCTGAACAAGCCTAAAGCCCTCTGAAAGGGGCCAAGTTTTTTTCAGTAAATTTATCAATATGCTCTGCAATATTCGGATGGTTAAATCCGATTAAATAAAAAAAAAAAATTAAAAATAGGCAAAAATCTACCATCACCCAGTATGTAAATGTTTTAAATATGTAACACTCAACTGTACTTATGATTGAAATTAACTGGTCATTTTGAACTCTTCCGTTGGGTAGGGCTAAGTGGAGGCGTGGGGCCAAACACTCATAGGTACCTTGGTTTTGTTTGTTTAACCGTCCTACTCTTGGTTTAAGAACAGTTCCAGCGAGTTGATTAACCAATTGAAACCATTTCACAGCACGGGTTGTGTATGGTGACACAACTGTGCTCAGAACTAACCGTGTTGTATGCGTGTACTCTGTAGATACATTCACCACATGATATCATATTTAGGCCTGTCATAGTTTATCTATCATTCAAAATTAGGTTGAGTGGCTTCTGTTGAGATACGGAGACTGCCAACATTATGGCTAGATAGCTCAGTTGGTAGTGCCACTTCGAAGATCGCAGGTTGAAATCCTGCTCTAGTCATTTTTTTTTTTGTGCACCCAAAACTGAATTTAAATTCACCCCGTCAGTTTCTCATGTGGTTTATTACTTATCTTATAGGAGGGTTGACTGTGTACTGTGTGGATGCATCCACCCTATGATATCATATTGCAGGCTTATGTAGTTCAAAACCAGTTAATGATATTAAATGGTCAGACAGTAAGAGGGTTAAATTCTTTCCTAAAAACTAAAGTCTATTTTGTGCATGCCATGTCAAACTCAGTATACTCAGTACGTAAGTTTTTCAAGTTTGTTAAATCGCCCCTTCACGACAAACTATCCCCATAAATACACATACCTGAACTAACGCAAGAGCAGTTCAATTGCTTCCAAAGTTTAACAACTCTTAGATGTTCTTATTCATGTAACGTAAAACTCTGTTGTTTAGATTTTTCACGAAAATTAAGTTCTTTTTAAAAAGCTGCGGTATGAACCAAACAAATCCTTGAATTGATGCAATGCAAATGAACACCACTGCCAGCTGCCTTTTTGAGTGAAAACAAAAAGCAAAACATGACGCATTGTCACAATGTGCATACATGTACATCCAGGCCTCGTGTCATCTCACATGTACAAGGCTGTACAAAGAAAATGATTGGCTATAAATTATGTGCGAGTTTGATTTGAATAAAGTCTGGTACAATGACTTGCTTAGTCACAAGTGACTACTTAAATTTGAATTCCTCCGACTAGCAGTTGCTATGTAACATGGTCTGGGGTAAAATTTTGCATAGCAGGCATGATAGTATTCTTCCTTCGTTAATCTGTTATTAAATAGCCTGTAAAGTTTGTCAAAACCTACATGTACAGTATGTACATGTAGGACAGCCTGTGTCCTCAATCAAAGTTTCAACATTTTTCCCCCAAGGGCCAAATATGATGCCTGGCATAGTTATGTAAGAGTTAGTGAATGAATGTCTACAATGAATGCCCCCAAACTATATGATGTAGTAACACTGTCTTAAGTCTGGGCATTCATAGTCCGAGAATTCCAATTCGAGTGTTCACTTACGACACCATCAATATTCAAAATTTTAACTCATAAACGGCTTTTTTCTTAGTGCTCCGCCTGAAGATATTTTACTTGGTGCCCTTTCAAGAATTTTCAAGAACAATCTTGTCCAATATAGAGGAAGCCTTAAGGGTGCATACTCAGTAGATCTTTGCTTAAAACATTGGTGCCCATCAGAGAAGCAGAAATTTGGGACTAGCAAACTAGTAAATAATGAGTTTTGTAAAGGTGATGACCTCACTGCCTTTGGTATGAATAAGGCAGTGTCCTAATTGATGGCTATGGCTAGACCACTGAAGAGCCATATTCTTCACCAGTGGCCATAGCTGTAGTCGAAGTCGCTTGATTCAGACATGGCTTTATACTGTAAGCAACAGGGGACAAGGGGTCAAAGGTTAGGATTCGATGCATTAAATTGTCACCTAATCATTCTAGGGTCTCGTCACGCGAGGAAATCTTTACAGGCAACTTGAGGCAATCGACTGCTGTGCATGCAACAGGAACACCTAGGCAGCACTAGAGACACTTTTCTGCAGGTTTCGTACTATCCAAAAGAAAATATGTGAATACTGAAATTTGATTCAATTTTCTACCCAGAGATTGCCAGAAAGAATTGGTTGTGTGTTTGACATAAACCCAAGATTGAAGTTTGGCGCTTGTGTGCAAGTTGGCAATGCATTGTGTGGGTTTTTTTACCGTGTGCAAAGCACACATGTTCTTATATCAAATCATATCAGTGGACTGGATAGTTTTATGTGTGTCCTTTATAAGCGCTGTAGAAAAGGTTAATTCAGAGCAACAGGGTCAAGAGACATTCTTCTTGTAAATGCTTTGCTTCAGTGTTTCTTCAACATTCCCAGATGTACAACCTTTCCTTCCTCAAACCACTCGGTGGGAAGTGTTAAGGTAGACTTGCTTCCAAGTCTGTGATCATGTTTAGTTAGTTTTTTGTGTCAGCCCGATAGCCATTACAGTATTGCCTGAAACAGCACCCTCTTGAGGCTTATTAAATTCTAACCTTGGATTGTGAGTTGTGGTGACATGAGATAATCAACGAGAGGTAAATGGCAGTATGGCCGGGTGATGCAGACAAAATAACCGTGATCTCAGACTTAAAATCAAGTCTAGGGTTTATGGGACCTTGTCACACAAGACAATTTTTACAAGCAACTTGGATGCAGCCAACTCCACTACATTTAAAAACGGTTCCGCAAGAGTTTTTACTTTTGGTTTCCTAAGACTATAAAATGTGAATGCTCTCGCTTGTTTGAGATTGCCTGGAGTTGGTTGCCTTGTGTGACCTGGCCTTTGGTATGAAAGTGTTGCATTGACTTACGACCGTGTTGCACTGTTTCATCCAACAGTACTGAAATCTTACAGTATGAAATATTTGTTAGGTTTTTTTTTTTTTTTTTTTTTTTTCAAAGTATGTACTTTTTTTCTTTTGGTAAATCCCTTCTATATGATTTTTGTAATAATAATTACGAGTAGCTACAGTCAGCTTTTAACTATAATTTTTTTAGTATTTAATATTTTTTCTATTAAATATCTATGTTATTATCATGTAAGTGATTTGATAATGCTAGTTTAAGGACATGTTATTTATAATAAAGTGTCCAGAGGTATGGTACCACATTCAGATTCTGATGTTTTATTCTAAATATAATGTCAAAGTAGTTAGGTGTTTGCAACGACCCCCAACTGTTCTGAAAGTTTGTCCATTTTTTTAAGAGCACCAGCACATAAATCAGGGGGTAGCAGGCTCAAATCCTGCTCTAGTCAATTTTTTCCTTACACACCCAAAAAGAATATTATGAAAGACAACTTTAAAGTATTAAAAAAACGTGATGTAAAAATGTGTAATTTTTAAGTGCTTTCTTCAAGCCAAGTAGGTCCATCACAAAGCCCATTAGTATTGCCCCTGTTCATCAGGCCCTAAGCATTCCTGAAAATATCTCAACTCTTAGGGGTATGTGGCACCCATAGCCAAATGGGCACACAGGCTGCTAATCAGTCACATCAACAATCTCTACCCTAATCGTTCCTGAAAACATCTCAACTCCTTGGGACCTTGCAGCACCCATAGCCAAATGGGCACACAGGCTGCTAATCATTCACATCAACAATCTCTACCCTAATCGTTCCTGAAAACATCTCAACTCCTTGGGACCTTGCAGCACCAATAGCCAAATGGGCACACAGGCTGCTAATCATTCACATCAACAATCTCTACCCTAATCGTTCCTGAAAACATCTCAACTCCTTGGGACCTTGCAGCACCAATAGCCAAATGGGCACACAGGCTGCTAATCATTCACATCAACAATATCTACCCTAATCGTTCCTGAAAACATCTCAACTCCTTGGGACCTTGCAGCACCCATAGCCAAATGGGCACACAGGCTGCTAATCATTCACATCAACAATCTCTACCCTAATCGTTCCTGAAAACATCTCAACTCCTTGGGACCTTGCAGCACCCATAGCCAAATGGGCACACAGGCTGCTAATCAGTCACATCAGCAATCTGAACCCTCGTAGGTACCAATTTAGTCCTGGGTTTTGAGAAGCAATTATAGCTAAGTGTCCTACTCAAGAACTAACTATCACAACCGGGATTCAAACCCACACTCTGGTGACGTGACTCGGCCAACATAAATACATGTAGTGTTTTATGCTCTAGACCTTCATAGAACAGAGGCATTTCCCTTCATGCCAGTTGTCATTGCCTTGGTGCCCCTTGAAATGTTTTAGTAGAAATATAAATTTCCCACATTGAGATTTTGTTGTAAGCCTGGTGCAAGTATGTGCTAGTTTGCTGTCGTTTGCAACTGGTGCAAAAAGAGGAGGTATGAGAACTCTGGTGAATAAGTGTTTCCGAAAACATTGAGTCAGTTATTGTGCTTCATTTTATTGGATGTAAATCGGGTCATAGGGGGTTTGTTAGGGCAAATGCAAAATTAAACAGCTAGCGTTAACTCAAAGTTAGCCTGCGGTTTTCCATGGTTAATATCCAGCTTCAACCTTGAGTTATTGCTTGTTTTATTGTGTTTGTTTCCCTTAATATGCAGCCAACCTCCTCCCTGACTGACCAGACTAGTACAAGTTTATTTGACCCAGTTCTTCGTTTGATATGCGGCAAAACCCCTCCCTGATCTTGCATGGACTAGTACAAGTTTAATTGACCCAGTTCATTGTTTTCTCTACCCGGAAGTTTACACTGATCCTTTTTAGCAGGGAGATTTGCAAAGTGAATTCTCAAGTGGTCCAAAGCTTTCCTTGTTGATGTATTTTCTCTTCTCTCCTTTTCAAGTTCATCCTTGGCACCTTGTAGTTCCTCATAGAGATGCTGAATCTGTCTCTCATAGTCCTGGCGGATCCCGTCCTCCCTGACGATGATCTCCAATGCGTTCTTCTTTCCGATCTGTTGCAGTTCTCCTTTGAGTTTAACTCCAGTCAGCTTCTCAACACTGAGCTCTTGTCTCAAAGCCGTGAACTGCTTCTTGAGTTCTCGTTTGGACTCTTTGAGCTCACCAATATCCTCTTCCTGAAGTCTTGTAATCATTCTGCAGTGCTTTAACTCTTTCTCTAAATGGTGGCAGCGGAGGGATAGCCTTTCTGTTTCCTTGGTCTTTTCAAGGAGTTCAGTGTTTTTAACAGCAAGGGCTTCTGACTGCCTCTTGCATTTGCGTCCAAGTTTCTCTCTTTGCTTTATCATAAGGCCAAGTTCAGCTTGGAGTCGCGTCTTCTCTTGTTTTGTCTCCTCTGTCGCCTGGCGTAAAAACGCAAGCTCCTCAGCTGTCCAGATACATTTGTCTTCTTTAATAGTTGGTGTTTTCCTGCCCAGTTTAGATTTATCAGGAGACTCACTTTGAGACTTTTGTGGAAGATGCTCAGACAATGGTTCTCCAACCTACATAGTAAAGAAAGAATATTACAGACAAAAAACACTTTCAACATGTAATTTATCACCGAAAATCAATTTGAAAAAGTGGAATGGTCCTCCTCATATTTCAACCCAAGGATCTTTCTCAATTGTCCAAACTGAAAAATCAATTGGATTCTTTGGATTCAGTTGACCTCACCTGGATGCATTTCTGGTGTCGCTCTTTTTCAATCTGATTCAAATCAATCCGAACTCGGTCGTACATTTCCTGAACACGCTTGATGAACTGTTCCTCATCATTAGTTTCCAAGCTGGGACTGTTTTTCCCTGCTTCTGGTGATGTTGCCGACTTGTCCAAGGTGTAGGTGTAGAAAGGAGGGAACAAGTCCTCAACCCAGTGTTTTTCCATCACGAAAGTCGGATTTTTGTTGCTGTTGTACCCTGTTGCTTTTTGCTGTGTGGTTAAAACAAACAGTACATATTACATACCTTTTACTTATCATTTGTACCTACGCAAACTACAAATCAATGCTCAAAAATTAATAAAACTTAAACTTCACCCATATACACTAAACGAACTTACAAACTTTAATTTATTTAAAGTCTACTCTTAGTATTTTTTGTATATTTTCCTTTTCCTCCACTATCGATCATGTATGGTTCGATTGAATGTCATGAATGTCATTGTAATGTAGACGTAGTTGCAACCCTCCATAACCTCCATAACCTCCCTCCATCCTCTGCGACCGTCGGAAGGATGGAGGGGCGATTATCACAACTAACTCAACTGGACCCTTGCTCTACGACTGGCCAGAGAATAATGTAGACACATTTTAATTAGGCTACTTCTATCAAGTAATCCGTAAACCACAACACAAGGGAAACTAACTCAAACTGGGTATTTTTTATTCATTACATTAGAGGCATGTCCAAACGTTACCTTCACTCAGCTCAAAGCTGACAACTCTGTGAGGAAAGTAAGCTGTTTCTCGGAAGGTCTGCCCAGATGGATATAATGATCACAGTGTATAAATAATTATTGAACCATTGAGCAAGGACACAACAACACTCAACAGTAACACACAAACGAAGTCGGTGGAGTGTGTGTACAAAATCAACATCAATCAACACTCGTCAATTGGTGGCGCTGTTCGTGACCCACGTAGACGAGACAATGTGTCAAGGCATTTTGCCATGCCCATGCCATGCATGTCATTTTTGTCATGACTTCTTGCCACATTGTACACGTACAACGTGACACTGAGGAGTAGCCGTACCTCTTGGGAACTGTTGTAAGTTTCAGATTCTTTTGGGCAAATATATTCTTTTTTAAGATAGCTATATAAATATGAGTCATATGACCACCACAAATAATCATATAATATTTTATAACCAGATGAGATAGATCATTCAAATCAATCATTCATACTCTCAGTCCCACCCATAGATTCATTATTTTGGGGAATGGGCATGATGGGGGGGGGGGGGGCGGCTGGGAGTGGGGGCAAGCTGGGGGGGGGGGGGTTATCGATTTCGAACCAATCAATTAATTTGTGCAATTTTTTGAAATTCCACTTGTGTGGGGCAGGGGTGCAATGGCTGAGCAGAGGGGCTCCAGGCCCCTCCCCTTCCCCCAACTACCCACCAACCCCCCTCCTTACGCCACAGATCTGAGTGATAACCATCACCAGCTTTTCTCGGTTAACTTAGTGAGGCCTACATGACCGGCCGGGTTACCTTACCATAGTCGGTTCCCATTCTATGATTCTTGACTCATTTCATGTTCTTCATTGGAAAATTGTCATTGGTAAAAAAAAATTGTGTTATTAATCCTATTTTGTTGCCTATAGGCTATATATTCTACCTTCTTTTTTTTCTTCTCACCTGTACTGTAGGATCACCACTGACTTTCATTTGATGCTACACAGGCACTTGTGTGTTGTAGTGTACTCGGACTGAGGCTCTGCATGAACTTTCGTAAGAAAGGAAGCCACAAATCTCCCAATCTGTCAATTGCAGCAGTCGCTTAGTTCATCTTTTGCTCCATATGATCTGAGATCCAAATTTGAAGGGATCATGATTGCAGCATGCTGTGCGCTGCTGTTGCTGTACACTCCGCTGTCTGATGCCAAGACATTGAGCGGGACGTTTGAGCCAGTAAC
The DNA here is from genome assembly GCA_023634235.1 of Pisaster brevispinus. Taxonomy (NCBI): domain Eukaryota; kingdom Metazoa; phylum Echinodermata; class Asteroidea; order Forcipulatida; family Asteriidae; genus Pisaster; species Pisaster brevispinus. The sequence goes on along the minus strand of JAMKCF010000014.1, from coordinate 10,574,497 downwards.
AGCAGCAGGGAACAGCGGTCAGTACATCGGCAAGTTTTGTTTCACAGGTAAGTCTGTGTCCTTGGTCTTGGTGAGCTGAGGAGACTGTGATTGTGTGTGGGGGTATCTGTCGAGAAACACATTGGAACACACACACCAGAAAACTACCAGTGTATACAAAACAAATTAGTTTGTTAGAAATTTTTGCCATAATCCAATTTGTGATCATCACTGTACACTTGGTGTTTTCCAAATCTTTTAGAAATAAAAAGTATCCATCGGTGGAAAAAATTCCACAGGTTGACCTTCATCAACCCGGGTGGGATTTGAACCCACAACTTTTTGCATTGAAGACTAGCCCAGGTAAGACATCTGTGACAGTGCAACAGAGACCAACGTCCTACCAGGACTATGCTAGATCGTGCAAAGCTATAGCGCAAAAGTTATCACTTTTATGTGTTTTTTTGTTTTCCTCGGAGCAGTCAGTTCAGCTACTTATTTGTTTGAAACTTGTCTGTCCGTTCAGGTCACATTGCAAGGATACAGCATGAACGACCAAACAACAATCTATTCTCGGGCAAGTTGTATCTTTACTCTACGGAGGAGTGGGAGCAAAGCCTGTCAAGGAAGAGCAAAGATGATGGAAGTGACTGCCCAGCTCGGCTGGCATTTGCTCAAGCCGTTGGTGAGGGGTAGCACAATTCCTTAGTAGCTCTTTCCACAAGAAATATTCGCCCAACTGTCTCGAGTGATTTACTGAATCCTTCTCAATAACATAATATAACAACAACCATATTTACGTATAAAAACACCTGAAAAAATCTCAAGAAAAGAAAACAGAACGAAGAGAAAACCACAATGACTCAAACAGGAATGTTTGGAGAAGAGTCTTGAAAGGTAGACTGTTGGATGTGAAGAGGGAGAGGTTCCCTAATGATGTCCAGAAAACTGAAAACTGCACTCTTGATTGTTTTTGAAGTACATTTTGTGCTTCTACACATTTTGTGGCTATAGTAAGCACAATATTGTTGGTAAACAGAGCCTGAAGTGGCCCTTATGGCATCCATGAAGTCATGTCACATGTGAGGCAATTTACAGGCAACCAGTCCCAGACAGCCTCTAAAACCCGATTCATACTTCATGCCAATTCGTCGTATTTTTTACCACGTGAGGGCGTATGTGGATAAATTTCACATGATGAAAAACAAGTAAACAAACAGGGTTTTTTCACTTTTTTACCACTATTTTTTATGTATTTCTTCATTGGTGCAAGAAAACTACAAACAGGCAATTATAATAAGCTAAAACTGCTATTATGATGCAAGACATTCCCTGATGACAGCGCCCTCATGCGGTCAAAAATATGGTCAATTGCGAAAGCGAAGCGAATTTCCCTGTGTCTCAATTGGAAAACAGCTCCTACAAAAGTTTAGAATTCACTTTTGCGTGTGAAGTATGAACCAGGCTTCAGAGGTGGGAAACAGAGGTCATGTTTGAATTCTCATCAAATAATCATGTGGATTGTTAGATTATGTCGGAAGAATGTTTTAAGGGTTTTTTACTGAAGTGCTTCATTTGCACGTAGAGCAGTTGGTTTAACTCATGGCAGAAAACCCTCAGTTTTCAGGGAATGTGATAATGTTGAACATTATTAGATTTGAGTTGTTAATTAAAAGTAACTAATTCTTACTGTCCCACCCTTGTATCTGTAGTGCCACTTCATGACAAAGCAGCCAACTACACACTGAAGGATTTAAAGCAGCCCGTTGTACTTCACGCCGTCTATGCTGACATGTACACATGTAGCAGGGTACCACCACCGGCTGAGCTGCCTACCATGGACTACGTTTTACACTTCTTCAATGCGGATGGACACGATGAAACGGTCAATCACTTCAGCTGTGAAGAAACAGGTATGTGAGCATGAATTTCTCTGAGTATGTTTAAAGCACCATGGACTGGGGCCCATGTATTGTCATGGTTGAGGGTTTGTCTGGAGCATGAAAGAGCTCCTTGCGACCTGCTGTCATGACGGAAATACTTCATACAGGTTGAATTCAGTCAATTACCTTGAAATCTGGCTTCCACCAGTTTTGGAAAAAGACAAAGATCACAATGCCTTTTTCCCACCAGTGCAGGCAAACTCTGGCAATGCAAGTGCGTGATCGAAATGCAGATTTGGTCTTCGATGTTTTCGAAAGTTTGTGTGTTAATGCTCTATAGACCGTTATCGTGTTGCAACTTTTTTGGTCATGTTCCCTGTATCCAGTAACAGTAACGAATCCTAATGTTCATTGCATGAAAAAGGAGCCAGGCTGTTTTTTTCTTCCAGCCTCGATTTGGTCACAACGATTTGGATTGGAGAAAAATCAAGATGGCCGCACCATGATGAAGGTCTACTGCCATTGTCATTCTGTTCAAAAGTGGAAAGACTCCCTGTCTTGGCCTCTTTTGATTTTAGTCGTCATTTGTTTCCGTCCTCTTCAGGTTTATTAGGTTTCTATGAGCTCCTGACTTTACTCTACTTCATTGTCGGATGTATCTGGGCACCAAGACTGTATGAGAATCTCAGCAAGAGAGGGCCAATGCATGATGTAAGTTCTAACTTATTAATTCTGATTATGAAGCCAAGGATTCTCAGAAAAGCGAAATTAATCACTGTACTAGCCAAGAACCCCATGGAGAGAAGACAAAGAAGGAAGTTTCAGTTTAAGATGTAGGAGTGAAACCCCAGAGAAATATTCCAGGGAAAACCCAAACAATCAGGTGCGGGAAGTGTGAAATTGTACTAGACATTTCAAAGGGCACCAAGGCATTGGGGGGTATGGAGCAATTGCCTTCATGAAGCAGTATACCATGCAAGACATGTGGTAGAGGGTGTGTCCCCCCACCTGAATGTTCTCATACTTCAATACATTTTTTTCCTCTTCTACAGAAGTGCCCCCCTAAAATCCTAAAAGAATTCCTGAGATTCCCAGAACACATTGAAGACACATTAGGTGGGGGGGTCCACCATGCCACATATCCATCACCAAATGTGAAGTAGAGCCTATCAAGCCTGGTTGTACTGATGTTTTATGCCCATTGTTCATTAACAATCTTGTAAAGAGTTTTCTTTGTGTTCATTCCTGGACAGGTGTTGGTGATGTTGACGACAGTACTATGCCTACAAGCGGTTGGATCGCTGTGCATGTTTATTCACCTGTACAGCTATTCCATTGACGGTCAGGGATCACCCCTAATGGAAAATGTCTCGGAATGTAAGTTGTACTGCAGCAGCTGATGCCTCTAATGAGTTTCTGGGTTTTATTACTCGCCAATAAAACGAATTGTTTTTACTCTCCAGTGGCAGACATCGCGGCTCAGTTTGAGATGTTGTATATGATGCTGAGTCTATCCCTGGGCTGGACGCTTGGCTCGGCTAAAACTCACGTCAAATCCGAAGTTTGGAAGAGTTCACCGTTAGCAAAGTTAGCCGCTGGAATGGCCATAACACAGGTAAATAGCACCATATGATTGCATCATCAGAGATAAAAGCTACCTCCCTTCACTGGGCAAGCTAAGGGGGTCTAGAAGTTACAACATCGGCATCTACTTTAAGAATTTAAAATATTACGGGTTCAAATCCTGCCCAAGGTGACTTGTTTCTAAAGGATTCTGAAATGACTGAAAATACAGTGCTTATATTAAACCGGTGTTGGGCAAAAGCCCACAATCTGGCAATGCTGCCCAGCTATTTTTTGCTAAGCATACATATTTTCTAAGCCTTTTTTTCCTGCATTCCCTTAAGATGATGCCCCTTGCAATGCCGCTTCTCAGGTTGTGATCTCTGGCTGTACGCCAATACAGGATTGTATGACTCCTGACTGCACCCCCCCCCCCCCAGTTATTGACAAGAATAGAGAGACTGCCAGCATGGGGCTAGGTAGCTCAGTTGGTGGAGCACCGGCTGTTAGACCCAGAAGTCCCAGGTTAAACCCCGCTCAAGTCAATTGTTCTTGTTTTTACCCTAAATTGATTTTGTTTTTGGTCAGTTTCCCTTGTTGTTTATTACTTTACATTTCTTTGCTTCTTAACACGTTGACTGCCGCCTACGAGTATATTCGTAGTAACAGGTGTTACGGATTCTGCCACTACGAGTATACTCATAGAGAATGAAAGGTTTTTGTATTGTTAATTGAATCACTGGCATCACTGACAACGCAACAAATACGCTTCTGGTAGTGGTGAGGACATACATCCTTAGAATTTGTATGTTAAAATTTTTTTTTTTATATATAGTGTTTTTGCTGTTGGTATGCGCGCATGCGCACCATACTTGGCAAATGGGAACGCCCTACGAACAGACGAATCTATGACCGGCAGTCAACGTGTTAAAGGCATTAGCGAAGAAGTTTATGGTTATCCTCTTGGATGAATCTCTAACCCACAGAGTCTGCTGATTCTCTGGGAGCAGATGTGGTACTACGACCACAGTCCTTACCATTCTCACCAGAGTTTGACAGGTCTTTTGATCTTAGTCCTACGGGTAGCGTTAGCGTTGCTCTTTGCCCACACGCTGCAACAAATCTTGCCCAAGGAGAGGAGCGCCATGAGGCGCGAGTTTTACAGCAATTTTGCCAAGGTGAGTGCCAGTACTGGTGAGTGCACCATAGATGCCCCAAATCACAATGCCTTTAGGAATTTAATTTGAGATCTTTGAAGTTCATTTAAGTTCTGTTCCACCTCCCCCAGGGCCTCTTTGTTAAATTCCTCGCTAGTATTTAGGAGTTACCAAGTACCAAGTACCAAGTTTGGTCTTTATTTAGAAAGTCTGTTCCTTTTTATTCTGTATTAGTACCAGGTACATACCTCCAGCTGTCTTGTTTGTCTCAACACTGCCCCAATTTCCAAGTTTAGAAGTACAGGAGTATCTCAATTTTCAAAGGAAAAATTAAACTTGCAAACCCTTGCCCCTGAAACAGCAGTCTAAGTTGTATGCTATCTGAAATAGAGGGTGCTGAATAGGGAAAATCGTACACAAATTTCACCAAAATAAGGATACAAATAATATCTTGTTACAAGTAAGTTTTTATAATATTGTTTGAATTTATCATTTTTTGCAGTACTGTTTCCTGTGGTTTTTCGCATACCCAGCATTACTACTGACGTCACTCTTCATAGCTCAGTATTTAAGAAGAAAGGTAAAAAAAATCATCATAATTTTAGTCCTCAAAATATATTTTGTCAACCTTGAGAAGAGAAGATTAACTTTTGGAATCATTGGGTAGCTTTTAGAGAAAAAAATGCAGAGCTGCCAACTCTCCCTGAATCAGCAGAAAGCTTCCTGAAAATTCTCATGATTTAATTTGAAAATCACCATGATGTGGATTATGTGGAATGTAATTCTAAATATCTCCCTGATTGTTATACAAAATCTCCCTGCTTGCAAGATGCAAATGTTGGCAGCTATGAAATTGTTCCATGTTTATATGATTTCAGTTTGCGGTAACACCATGCGATAATATCTACTTGTCTAATCTAGAATAACAACCAGATTTATTAAAAGCATGATTTATGACATATGAATTATGGGAGGTCTTCAAATGAGTGGCATGCACGGCAAGTGCATAAAGCACTCACCTCTCACCATTGTCGCCCCGGCTCGATTCCCAGCTAAAGGCTCATGTGAGTAGAGTTGTGCATTGGTTCTCTCCTATGCCACAAGGGGTTTTCTCTGAGCCCTCCGGTTTTCCTCCTCTGGAAAAATCCAACACTTTCGATCTCTGACTGAGCTCCGTGGTCATAATAATATGAGTTGATGCTACTGCTAGGCAAATGCTTGACCATGTTGTAACCAAATCCTTCATAATTTAGCTTCTCAGCTACGAGTGAGGATTAACCTCCCATATAAATGTATTTAATAATGCTCCACAGCACTCTCGACACAACATTATTCTAACCCCCTTCCATTTTTGACCCCACCCTTTACAGGTCCTGACTGTAGGAGCTGTATCAGCCCAGACCTTAGCGGTAGTTCTCCTGTATCGACTGTTCCTCTCTCGGAGTCTCTACTGGGAGGTTTCGTCCCTGTCCTCCACGACCCTCCCTCTACGGATGGACAAGAAGAACCTCAGCATAAAGCTCACCTCATGACGTCAATAACTTTCTTCTGAATTCTCCAATTTAATTTAAGCCGACATTTTTCTCTAGCCGACAGTATTTGTTTTATCGCTAGGTTGCAAGCCATGACTATAGAGCGCCAAAGGCCCAAGATGGAGAACTGGGGCAGAAATGTGCCGACTGGATGCCATTTCAGTAAGCAACTCTTTGGGTGCAACAGTAGATCAGTGCAGTCAACGCCCATAGCTATCAATGATAATAAAACATTTGGCCGTTGAAAAGGCACCCTTACATATTTCATGTTCCAACAATAGGTAGAGCTCCAGTAACCCATCTTGCACCTTCAGCGATCTATAATCTTTGATTTCAAAAGAATGTTTATGGGGAGAGCAGTCTTCAATGTTTGTTTGCTTTTTACTAATCCATGCTTACTTATTGTGAACCATGTACAGTTTCTGAAAAATCGCCCTATCGTTCAATATGGCCCAGTTAGCATTGAACAATAGGTGTACTACATGTACACGTATGCCAGCCTGCAATATGGCATCACACTGTGAATGCATCTACACACAATATACAGGCAACCCTCCTACTGTCTGACCATTCAATATCATCCATTTTTTGTTGTTTATTTGATTAGCCTGCAATATGATATCGTGGTAAATGCATCTTCACAGTAGTCAGATTAAACAGGGTGAGAGTCAATACTGACAACAAAGTCTGAGACTTGGATCCAGATTTTAGGAAGTATCTTGAAATGATGGCATTTCCAACGTTTGATAAACCCGGAAAAGTAAATTCCAAAGAACTTTTAGAAACATAGCCTGGGAGCAGGATCTCTTCCTATCTGGAGAAAACTTCATCATTTTTCTGCACCAGGTAGACATAGAAAAATTCTGAATTCAGATAAGTCCCGATTCTCATCCTTGATTAAAAATCAGACAAGCATGCTTTGTTTTCATGTATTGCTTGTACACAAAGGTTTTTGATTACTATTTTTTTTAAATGGTGGTATGAAAATCGTGGTTGATAAAATGTAATTAACAAAACGTCAAGACAGTAGTATTCAATGAGTACAAATCGTGTTCAAATACTGAGAAAATTACTATTTTATTTATCACAAGTGATATCTTAAAGCTGTACAGTTTTTATCTCGATTTTAAAATGTATGTTTGGAAAGCTTAGTTTGCCTGCAAGAAAGAACTAAAGAAGTACCTGAATATTTATTGTAACATGGCGCACCGTGGCTCCTAAATAACCCATTTAGAGACCATTTATTTCAGTATTAATCATCACCGAATGTGAAGACACAGCTAACATTGTTGTTTTTTATGACTTTTATGTTTTCAGCTAAAATGTCTGGAAAATATCACAAAACATAAATTGGGTTTTGTTTTTAAAAATGTATGGTCTTAATGATATGGTCTTAATAGACTGTGCAAGTCTCACCCGTATTCAAACATTGGGACCCGTTAAAGTGCGTGGGTTTGTTTCCGTCAGATGTTTCAGCAATGTTTGGGGGAACAAAGTGGTCCCAAAAATGTTTGAATACGTATGGACTTGCAAGGTCTTTTGGAAACATAAAATGTCAGGACGTGGCCTTTTGGATTGAGACTTGTTTCAAACCCAAGAGGTCAAACTTTTCTGCCACTAAAATGGTCTCTGAAGGATTAATTTACGAGTTAAACTACGCTTTTCTATGCAGTCTGTTAACAGTAACACCACTTGTAACAACCCGTTCCTTTTTCCCCCATGATGTCTGATGTCTTGAAATTATTTATAAAAATGTTTAATCTGAGCATGAGGTAATTGATGCATTCTTCAAATTCTCAGTAAACTAAGGAGTCTTTATTACTGTAAATTGTATCTCCCTGTCCCCTGGTCATTGCCTTGGTGCCCCTCCCCCATCAAGGTACCCTATACTTGGGAGAAACTGTCTTGCCTCTACAAGAAAACAGTTTTAGGTCTGTTTCTTGTTTTTCAGTGAATTAGAGTTATTATAGAATTTTAGATTTTTAGAATTAGATGTTGCCGATTGATTAAATCATGTTTCTGAATTTGACTCCCCAACCCACCCCCTCAAAAGACTAAAAGCAAACAATAAAGCATTACAATTTCAAGACAAGATATGAATTTTATTTTACTTTATAATTGTGCATTGTGACAGTGCTTCTTAATCAACTCCCGAACAGTACATTTTTTCTTTGTTCCCCTCTTCTTTGTTTGTAAAATATTCTTCTTGCCCCCACCAAACCAACACAGACTGACTTGTACAGTACACACTTTGTGGACATTCGTGTTTTTGCATACCTGGAATTTTATCTTTGAGAGGGCAATGCCCTTTTCATTATACAAAGGGCACTTCCATCAGGGAAAACTTTAAGATCTACAGGAATCTTTTGAAGGGGCACCAAGGCCGAATCTGTCAACACTACAAGTAAACTTTTTCAGAACTGTGGCTGAATTTCTCTCCCAGATGGGCGGATTTCTTCAACAGTTGCTTCCGTCTGGCATCGTCGAATCGATTGACGTGCAGATCAGTTTCCCTGTCAAAGGGACGCCTCTCATTCTCTAAAGAGCCTTGCTCCTCCTGATGGAAACAAAAAAAACAACCATCTTAACTACTGTTTTTTACAGATTTGTGTTTTTTATGCAGCTTTCAAGAGCTGAATTAAATATTTTTAGCGACTGGTTCCTTGTGTATTTTTGCTCAGCAGAAATTCTTTTAGCATTATTGTCTGCTTAAGCAGCTCTGTGAAATAGTGCCCAGGGCCCAATTTCATAGAGCTGCGTAAGCAGCAAAATATGCTTAACGATTTCCTGCTAAGCAGAAATCGTACATGTGACATGGTAGTTTGGCTGGTAACCCTATTCTGGTAAGCACAATTTTATTGTGCTTAGCAAATTTTTGTGCTTAAGCAGCTCTATGAAATTGGGCCCTGGTGGTGTGTTGTGTAGTAAAGGGAAAGAATACTGAAGCTTTGAACTGACCATCTTTCGCTTCCTGTTCTTGGAATGGATATCCATAAGCGACTCTGATCTTGCTCTCTCGTTGTGCTTTTTCACCTCATCGGCCATCCCCCTGTCTCTCTCAGACATCTTGAATTCTTTATCTTTCTTCTTCTTGGAGGATTTCGAGGACGATGCCATTGCTTGTTCAGCTGCTGCAGCTCGCTCCATTCTCTCCTGAATTTGAGAATAATCTTTCAATTTCTGTAATTCCCAATATATTTCTTTAACTATAAACTCTTCCCTACAAGTGAGTCCTACGTGCTTTGCATTGCTTCAACAACTTATTGTGTAAGCAAACTATTTCAATTCACTAAGAAATACTGGGGGAGGGGCAAAATTTGTAAACTTTTGAAGAATATTGGGTATCAAATATGAGAGGTGAAGAAGGTTGAGTTTACTCTTGGAGGGATGAATTTGTCTCTTAAAAACTACCTTGTGCCTTTGGATAGCTAGGCTCTCCGGATTCACCCCCCCCCCCCAATTATCAACCATGTTTGGACTCTTAACAGATTGAAATGCCTCACCTCAAGCCAGCTGCCTCAAGCAAAGAGGGGAGGACTGGAGTAGAAGGTACAGGACTACGAGTACCATATTCTTCAAAATCAGACAATACCATTACACAGATTTTGGAGGGCTTAAGAGGGTTGGGATCTACCCCTTAAAAAGAAAATATGTAGCCTTTGAACTCATCTTTATATAAAATGGATTTTGCTGTTTCCCATTGCTACTTTTACCTGCTCTTTCTTCGCCCTGTCTGCTGGAGTTTCAGTCCATCCTGATCTGTCCTTCTCATCCGGTCGAGCATTCTTACGGAATGTCCGGGGCCCCATGCCAAAACTCTTAGAGAATTCGGGAAGCTCAGTCATCCACGTCTCCCTGGATTGTACAATGTCTTCCTCCTGACAAATGAAACAATAAGTCATTTATAAATGACACAAAGTATGCAGAGGAAAAGGAACTATCAAACTCTTTATTCCTCCTGATTGAACATAAAGAAATCCTTCAAAAACCCATTCCTCACACTTGCCCATAGCTTTGATACACAACCATGATTGGCGAGCGTGTAAATGGTATCGGATGGTGCAACTGAGGAAACTACAATCTGCCAGATAGTCGGAGGGTTAAGGGAGAAATGCTGCCAAATTCACCAGAAGTTGTACCTTTTTGGTGAGCTTGTTCTTCATAGCCTCTGCTCTGGCTTCCAACTCCTCGGCTGCTGATCTCCCATGCCTAAAGTCATGCTCAGAGGCCGGCATTGGACCAATGACCTCCTCGTCAGAGCTGTCATCCTCAGATTCCTCATCTGACTCCTCACCAACTTCTCCTTCACAGGGTCTTCTGAATCCTGGTGGTAGAGATGGACCTAGGATGTGACTCTGCTTAGAGGTGTAAGCTGGGGGAAGAGAAGGTCCATAGGTTTCTTCCGCGTCCTCATCTTCTAAATCTGAGTCCTTTTGTGTGGATTTTGGAGGAAGGCTCGGTCCCTCCTGTGATTGACTTCTTCTGAGATTGGGCGGCAACGATGGACCAATAGCACCATCAAGATCTTCATTGTTACAGTTCGAGTTTGGGTTCCCAAGCGGCATTGGGCCTATTCCACGTTCATTGATATCTTCACTCCCCAGTGAAGTCTGCTTTGAGCTTTGTGTTGACTTGAAATGAGGTGGTAAGGTTGGTCCAATGTGACACTCGGAGCTTTCCCTTCCATCGCCTCTCCTATCCCTAGCCATACTTGGAGGCAATGTGGGACCTATCCAAGTGTCCGACATGTTTGATGAATTAAATGTGCTTCTCTCTGGGTGGCGTTTGGGCTTATATCTGCTTCTTGGAGAACAAAATACTGGAATTTTACAAATTTACATCTGAGTAGATTTTCACAAGTTGAACCTCTGCAAATTTTAAGGAAAAATAAAAAAAAGTCAAAGATTGTCACACTTCTGCCTCCACTAATTTGTACAATGAGGTTGTTTAATCTATAGTTCTAGGACTAGGAGTAGATAAAAGACTCGCCTTTCGGGAAATGTTACTTGTTGGATTTTATTAACTTTTAAATGTGTACAAGTACTGTACTTTTTTTATCAGGGTAGTCACTAGTCAGGCTGGCTCAGTGGTTTCTGTCCCTGCCTTTCACCTCTGTGGACCTCCGATACCCGGACCGAACCCTTGCGTGGATTGGGTTTCAGTCCCCACGGTGGGTTTTCCCTCATTTACAATGATTTACATGATGATGTACACTTGTTTTTGAACGTAGCCTGTCGATCTTCATCACTCACAGCACTGTGCATTTTGTGCATGTGTCACTTTTATAATTAAAAGTTTAAGTTACTGTTCTGAATCTGAATATTAGTCGGCAAAGCATCCCAATCATCACACAAACTTTTGTAAATAATTAAAACAATGAAGACATTTCAGTTTTAGATGTGGGAGGAAAACCCCTGCTCAGTAGCGCTTGTAGAGTACTCTAAATAGGGCTACTACATCGCATTTTAAATGTGTAAAATTTTACAAGGAATTGTCACTATGCTTTGCATTGAAGTGGATTGGCCCTATTTAGTATTTGATGGGGCTAGATAATTGCTAAATGCTGTATGTGATTTGTCCGGAATTTGGACCAGCGTAAACAAAAGAAGTAAAAGTCACGATATGTGCTTCGATGAACAATTTGTAGATCAAACAAAATAGGAAAACAATCATTAATCACATAAAATCATCAACTCCTTGTCCCCTAGCCAAACTTCCTTAATAAAACGTTTGAACTCACGAATTGTGTTTTGTTATTTCAGCAGCCAAAACAAACCATCATATTGAGCGCAAAGTAATAACCAGCGCAAGACTAAACTTGCCCGCGCGCTAGGCTTGAACTTGAAGAGCAATCTAAGCTCGCACGGGCAAGTTTGAAGTTTGCGCAGGTTTCGACTTTGCGCCGAACAACTACTTGCCTTGTTGTTGTATGACAGCGGAGCAGAGATGTTAGTGCCAGAATGCGATAAGTCGACATAGGTGATTGGTCGATTGTTTTAGGCAAAATGAAAGAACAACAACGATTGGCCAGTCCCAACAAAATTCATTTTTCACGTGTGTGTTGCATCTAACTAGATGCATGCTCAATTCAACCAGTTGTGGGTTGTTCATTGTTTTCACATTTTGTTTATATTTGTGAATCTTTAAAAAGCCCAATAGTTCTTGCTATCATGCCGAAGAACAAGGGTGGCGGAGGAGGAGGGGGAGCAAAAGGTGGCGGAGCCAAAGGCGGTGGAGGAGGTGCCAAAGGGGGAGCAAAAGGGAGCAAAGGCAAATCTGGAGCTGCTGCTGCTGGTAAGTTTTGTTTATTTCTTGTTGGAAATTTCCAACTCCACGTCATACTGTGACAACCTGTGACCGACTGTGACACTGACACTCAGTAACACCATGGAGGTATAAACTAGTTTATAGCTCCATGGTAACACAGTTTGTTCTGCAATGACAATAGCATACAGTTACAAATGATTGATGGAGGTTTAGAGCTCTGACTGATTGTATTGACTATTGAGAGTGTACACGTAATGTTCCTTGCCCTTCAGAATTATTTATGGCTTCATAAATTATAATCATAAAAGGAAGTTGGCTACTACCAAATTTCAGATAAGGCCAGGGTTAGTTCAATTTGTTGTACTGCACTATCAGTAATTACTGAATACCGGTACTAGTGTCAATATGCTGAACTTCCTCTGCTTCTTGACCCGAGCCCCACATATAGCATCAGGAAGTGTGAATGATGGTTTTTCGAATAGAAACTCACATTTTTTGGCAGAAATTGTCCCCCAGTTGTCACTTTACCATTGCAGAATTTATTAAGGAGAGGGCTTTAAAACGATTTTGTGAGAGCTCGTTTAAGTGTAATTTTATCTCCGACATGTCCGAGCTGACAATCAAACATTTAAAAGACTGTCGCTGCAGTGATGCACATGAGCAATGACTAACTGCATGAATTCACCTTTCAACCACCACAAAACACGTACATGTAACAGCACTCGGCAGCAAGCAGCGCAGAATAAAACGGCAAGCTGAAGCGACACTTAAAAGACTAGGTAGGCCCTAATGCCAGTTTCAGTGAATTGAATCAGCGCTCTTTAATCATTTCCTTCTTGGTTGTTCTTGGTTGAATGGTCAACAGTTTCTCCTAGCTTATGAACAGTCTCTCTGTGGTTACCTGAAAACAATTTCTATTTTAATGAATCTAGGTTTTTTCCGTCATATCTCGCACGTATTCAAACATTTTTGGGACCACTTTAGTCCGATGTACAAGTACTTTATTGTGTGAAGAAAACAAACTCGGCACTTAAACATGTTTCAATGTTCGAATACGTGCAAGACTTTCACTGTCCTTTTACTAGGCAAGCATTATCTTGAAGTGTCTGAAGAAGAGAGAAAAGTTAAAATTAGAATTAGTCTTCATTATTTTATATTTGTTAATTTCTTGTTAGATGGAGCCGCTGGTGAGAAGCAGAAGAAAGGAGGAACCGCAGTCAAGGTTTGTTCATCTTCAAAAGACCCCTTTTATTTGCATAGTACGCCATTGGTGAGGTTAAACAGTGGAAATATGCATCAGTGTACGCATAACGCACATCTCTCACCCATGGATGGATAGGTCTTCTTTTGACAATAGTGACGGCACTGTTTGAGCTTGTGATGTGTTATGCAAGGGGTCTATAGACAGATCTATTAAGCGCCACCCACCATTGTATTTGCACAAGTTACGTGTTCTTGTATATCACTGTCCTAAACTTTGGCTCCTCAATATCTTTCTGATGACATTGTAAAAGTAACCAGACTGTTCATAGATCATGCTTTGTGATACCACTGTCACTGATCACACCAAGCTAGTCCCAAAAACTAGCCACTCTTTTTGGTGACAGATCCTTCTCTGTTGCAGGGCCACGATTAAGGAACGCTCTTCCCACCACCACAAGGGAAGCACCCTCTCTCATCATCTTTAATAGATTGTTAAAAACTCATCTTTTTGCATTTAGAACCAAATCTTTGTTGTTTTGTTGTTGTTTTATGTATCGCCTTTGTACATGTATTTGTTTTTGTAAAGCGCTTAGATCTGTGAATAAACGCTATATCAGTAAATGTCTGTCCTTACATCTCCTTCTGAAATACACAGCAAAGCATTCAAAGTGCCGGCAGCTGGGTTACATTTGCAGAAAGGTTCAAACGTTTTTACATTTTTGTCTTCAAAAATACGGAAGCGGAACTTCTAATTTTTATTTTTTCCCAACATGAATACCTGTACAGGTGAGGCACATCCTTTGTGAGAAGCATTCAAAGTGCATGGAGGCTATGGAGAAGCTACAGTCAGGAATAAAATTCAACGTAGTGGCTGAACAGTACAGTGAAGACAAAGCCAGACAAGGGGTGAGTGAGCCAATAATACCCAGAGGGTAGCAGGGCTCAAAGTTTACACTGGACCGCAATTTAGTGAATTTAGTGTTGGGCCAGTACACTCATGACTGGACAGGTCCAGCCGTCTTGTGTTTTCAATTGAATAGTTATATCTCACTGTAATGTCTTTAAAAATAGACAACTGATGTTCAATGTTGACTTTGAGTCTGATAAATACTTTTTAATTCTGTTGAGTATAACTATCGAAGGATACTCAACCCCAAAAACCAAAACGAGAACAATTTTCTTTTCAAAATTATTACAGTTTACATATTAAACCATGAGGAAAGTTTTTTCGCATTTTGATTGTGCTATTGGAAAAAAATGGTCCAGTAAAAGTTTTTAGCTACAAGCCCAGAGGTCTTGTGGACTTTCCCACCATATTCGAGCCCTGGGTAGTCGTCTTAGATACACCAAGAATGTTTGGATGAATGGTGTGATATGTTTGAAAGCCAAAGAGAGTTTAAGCAGAGTAGGGCTATGTTATTATGGTGTCATAGGCCCAGTACTTCAGTTTAGAACGGGCAAGGGCACCAAGGCATTTTCTCCTTGGTAAAGGGCACCTCTATGATTGAGAAAATTTTACAAGGGGCACCGAGGCAATGACTAAGGGCAACAGAGGCAATTGCTTCCGTTGGCTATGTGAAGTATTAGGCCTGGTGTTGTGACTGACTGGTGTAGTACATTGGACTTGAGTTCTGACGGCTAAATTATTTGAGTGTGTAGTCGATTACTGGTCTTGACACTTGTGTCCTCGAGAGATATTGAACCATAATTGCTTATCTTATCTCAGGTGTATAAATGTGAACCTGTGAGGGCTGAGAAAGCATCGTGTGGGATTAACTGCGGGAAAATGTTGTAACGTGCCTTGATCTGGCTACTGGGATTTTTGCCCAGTATAATTAATATCAACTGTAAAATATAGTTAAAATGCAATGTACCGGATAGAGAAAGACACATAAAACTGGTAGAGATTGTACTTAAATGAACGTTTGCCATTCTTTTGCCAGGGGGATCTTGGTTGGATGACACGGGGGTCAATGGTTGGACCGTTTCAGGATGCGGCCTTTGCGCTAGCTACGAGTACGCCGGATAAGCCTAATTACACAAATCCTCCGATCAAGACGAAATTTGGATATCACATTATCATGGTTGAGGGAAAGAAATGATACTACTTAAAAGAATTTTGACTGTAGTTCGTGATGGATCGATTGAGCGTGGTGTTTGTTTTTTAAATAAAAATGCAAAAGCAAAACCTTGTAGGTGCAATGATACAGCAGAGTTTCTTCACCCAAGAACACTGGGTTTCTTCTCAAGAAGCCATCTTCAAGGAAACAACCATTAATACCATCATTACTGTCATTCCTGCACTCATCTCTACTGTTATTCTCATCAATATCACCATCATTTTTATAATGCTTACTATTGAGTAGCGTATGTTTTTATTTGCTACCCGCATCTTTCTGCTGCTGTGGTATCAAGTAAAATCCTTGGAAATCAATGTAGAAAGGATGAGACTCTCCCACGACCATGCACATCAAACAGCTTTCTTTGGTGTTCAGCTGAATTTCCCATCTACAGCAAGTTTCTTCTATTTTGATCTTTGTTCCTTTCATGCCTTCATGTCTACTTGGGCATCAGACCTTGTCAAAATGTTCGGGAGATCATTCTTGTGTGAGGTCCACGTATCTCATTGCTATCAAGAAACCATCTCCTGGAGTCTTGAGTCCTGAGCCTTGCGTCTTGAAATTTGAGTCTTGAGTCTTGCTTTCGAGTCTTCAGTCTTGAGTGGGGGTATCCTTATTCAGGCTATTCAACAATACTAGAATGGTGCAGCAGTGATGTCACAGGTAAAGTGCGAAAGAAATATAAGGGAAGAATATATGGCCACTTTAAATGTTTGATGAGCTACCAAGGTAGTGCTCTACACGACTTGTGCTCAATCTGTACATTTTACATGGATCTACAACGTGTTGAGGCAGAATGCATGTTTTTAGTGTTAATAATAAAATCCAAATTATGGAAATTGAGCTAGGCTAAAAGATGTGTGGACTTTGTTGAAGACTTTTATCTCCCCTCCCCCCCCCCCCCCCCCACCACCACCACTACCAAGTAGCAATGCATCTTCAAAAGCTGTGTTACACGGTGGCATCCGTGATCGTTAGGGGATCATTCTTTTTCTATCGCTGCGCCTTGGGATGTGAAATAATCTTTCTGAGAACATCAAACAATCTTCCTCTGTAGCCATCTTCAGGACTTCACTTAAAACCTACCTTTTTTGAGAGCTTACGGTACGGCGTTATGAGCAACGAGCGTTGGATTTGCGCTATGAGCAACGAGCGTTGGATTGGCGATATGAGCAACGAGCATTGGATTGGCGCTATGAGCAACGAGCGTTGGATTGGCGCTATGAGCAATGACTGTTGGATTGGCGCTATGAGCAACGAGCGTTGGATTGGCGCTATGAGCAATGACTGTTGGATTGGTGCTATGAGCAACGAACCTTGGAGTTGGCTTCTTATAACTGTAGGATTGGTTGAACTTTAACAGAATGGTCGCAGTGTATGCTCTGCAGACGTTTGGTTGTACCTTACCCATAACTCCATGGTAAAACTGTCCAAGTGATATGTATCAACTGTCAGCACAGATTTGAGAATTTGAACGATCGGGATTTTCAAACATCAATTATTGGTTGACTTGTATCTATCAGCTTTCATCGCAGAAACTTCAAACAAAGTTAAAATTCAAGGAAATGTTCGATTACATGTCTTTCTTAAATCTTTTGTAAGTATACTTTAAGAATAATTACAATTAAGTACAAAACACGTCGCTTATAATATGTAGTCTTCGGTTTAGTTTTGTTGATGGTGTAAAAGAAAATAGAGTAATTTGTATGGGTAATGTGAAAATAAAACAAAATACTAACTATGACATCCAAACACTTTGGGGTAATTTTTTATAGGCACTGCTTACTGCGGAATCACACGCTCTACACTTTGCAAAAACTGGGGTTGTTAAAAAAATGACACAATATGTGTTTTCACATATAGATACCAAAAAAAGAACAAAGATGTACAATATAGGGTGTTAAATAAACACTAATTTCTGCCAAAATTATTACATTGGTTTTATTTAAACACCCTGTTGTTTTAATTTTGATTTTCTCTCGGGTATCTATAATATTACAACACTCATGGTGTCAATTTCAAACCCAGATTTTGCAGTGCAAGGAGTCGTCTGGTCAGAATTCTTTGATAAGCAGTGACGTGAAATTGAACCATCTGAGGAACAAAACAATTTTTAAAATTAAAACCAACTTTTGTTGACTCAGAAAAAGTTTCAAGACGCTTGTTTTATTTTGTTTCAAACCCATTAAAACAGAAAAAGATGACAAATTCAGTGGATAATTAGACAACAGTTACCAGGCCATGTAGTTGTAGAACCTTGATACACAGGGGCCACATTTAAATAACGTGAAATGACAAAATTAAAACAATGAAACCACACATCAGGACAAACAATTATATCCTCTGTTACAAAACTTTCATGGAGAAAAAAACCCTCATCAATTACACTGTGACAACTAGTACAATAATTGCACTTCTGTTACAAAAGATTCCTGGAGAAAAAAAACCTTCATCAATCACATTTTGACAACTAGTTCAAGAATTGCACTTCAATTTGTAGTGAACTGGCCATAACAGGACCAGATTTTATAAAGCAGTGAGTGTGGTGCAACAAAAACAAAATTACTTAGCATAACCAAATCTAGCTTAGCAGAAACAGGTAATACTAGCAAAAATAACGCGTACTGTACATTGGTTCTGGTTTCCCACAAATTTTCGCCCTCCAAAAAAATAAAAATAAATGCTATGCACTAATTTCTGCTTAACGGCTCCATGAAATTGAATTGGGATGTTTTGAGCGTTGTTCTCAACAGCATTTGTAAATTATTGTCCAGTCTACCCAACCGGGTTGAAAGTAAGCTACCTATCATCAACGGACTTCCAGATTGGATCTGAAATGTAAAAAGTACAGTCGTGATCACGGGACCGAGTACTAAATTTACAATTCAATCCACTTAAATACTAAAATCAACCCCGTTGTGACAATTAGCCTTGAGAAAGTTAAATGAAATGTAGATGGATTATAATCTTTAATGACAGGTATCTTTGGTACAAACAAATTCCGGTGCCATCCCACCCAGATGAGGACACGCGATCAGAATGAGTGATTTGTGTGACCTTGTTTCGCTGCGAAATCTAACTATACGGGATGTGAGAAAAACCACCCCGCCCCCCCCCCCCCCGTGCACCGCGCCAAAATAAATCAACTTAAACCATTTTGCGAATTTTGTATACCATTTTGTGACCTTGTTGAGTGACGCACTGCTCATCAATCAGATTAGAATAATGCAACCATTGAAGTGCAATCACCTACTCGGGTCTGAGTTATTTACAAAACCTACTTGTACATACAGCTCTCATCTTAATAAAACACGTAGACCTTGATTATTGAGATGGATTACAAGAAATAATCGTTTGCGTTTTTATGGTAATGCATTGTACATACGGAGGTCCGGAACGTGCTGTCCGGAACGCTATCGAGGTCTTCTCGTTGCGGATGAAATTCAACCACGTAGATAGCTACCTTTAAAAATCAAGCGTGTTTGTTTGGCTTGGTTTGGTTTGGTGTGGTGTATTTTTCCTTCTAAAGCTGGTGTTGATAGTATAAATTAAATTTTAAGTTAAGCAAAACTTGTTAGTATTTAACAATTCCTTCAAAAGCTGGTGTTGAAAGTGTAAATTAAATTTTAAGTTAAGCAAAACTTGTTTGTATTTAACAATTTTCGAGTTCCTAAAGTTTTGCCTGAAAGTTTTCCAAATATATTGGGGTTGCTTTTGTATTTGTTTGTTTAGTTTTTTGGTCTTGTTTTGGGTGGTTGTTTTTGTGGGGGGGGGGGTAATACAAATTGACAATGATTGATTAAAATTTGAAATCATCATTGTAGCTCCATCCTCAAAAAGATTTTCCTGAACAAATAATGTGATATCATTGGTTGTGAACAGTGCAGCGACACTTCCAATGCCAATTAAGGCTTGATAAGACAATTGTATGCCACACACATCATTGCAGGTTATGAGAAAAAAAAATTGTGTACAACTACACCAACATTGTTTCCTTTTCCATGCCCAATCCTACCATATGAAACCATGTTTTTAGAAGAAATTTCGATTTTCAAAACATTTAGTTAGTATTATAAACAAAAAGCTGTGTTTCTAAACACAGTCTTTTAACTTCTAACATTTAACTTAGTCGGGATGGCTTCGTTATCACACAGTAAATGAACAAACACCAAATAGACGACATTTTGCATACAACCAACAATCTCGTAAGCATCGTATAAGATTTGAGTTTATTGTACACTGTTTGTGCCGGTGCATGGGTCATTACATTGATTGTATGCCCAATCGTTTTTAATCTGTTCACTTTTTTTGAATTCAATGTCTGGACGGAAGGGAAAACTCAAAAGGTCAGTTATTGAGATGACATGATGCATTGTATGATGGAGGGGTACATGTTTACCCCTCTCATAAGAGAAACACATTGGTTTGATTTATAATTGGTTTGATTTGACACAAACTTTACTCGTTCCAATCCTCCTGCTGTACCATCACCTCGTCGTCCTTCCCACGGTACTGGATACGCCCGGTGGATGTCTGCTCGTACATGTGAGCGTACCGTACCTGGTGCAACCCCGGGTCGTTCTTGATGTTTGATACCTCCGTAATGGAGGGGATAATCTGCTCCAGGTTCTCTCGCCCTGTGAGCCAATAGGTGCACATGATGCCTTTTCCCTTATGAGTGAACAGAAAATAAAAAAGGAAAACGGCTGGCCTGTCAAGTTTGACTTCTTTCCTTATTGAAATGACCAAACAAAGTCACAAGTAGGCAGAATGCCAGACCATAATTAGTCAACTTGCAGGTACAACCATGTGTAAATCTCTTTTGGGAGAAGTGTTGGCTCTGAAAACAGCCGATGTGGTCTCGACGTTTCGAACAGTATACACCTCTCGTCTTCAGGCAGAATGTCATATACAATACATATACAATACACTCAGGAAAATGAGTATACAGTGCTTAATACACATCGGTGTAAAAAGGGCAAAAACAAATTTGTATATAATATTGATACAAATTGCATAGCATTAGTGGAGGTGATGCAAAATATAATTTAACTTGAAAATACCATTTAAATGTGAACATAATACTTAGCAAAGCAAAATTTGATGTGAGAACAAAATGTGGCGTCCATACCAGAAACAAGTAAAAAGGAGCAAACAATCTAAGTTGCTCAGAATACACTCGTGAAGCTTGGTGCTCAAGTTATTGTTATGCTGTTGTTGTGGCTTTGTTTCTATAATTCCTGTATACATACCTTTATTTCTATCTCTCCACGTCGTACAACCATGAACCCACCTATGTCAGCCAACGCCATGTACGTGTCGTTACTGATGTGAATACGACCGGCTAGTTAAACAAAATAAAAATATAAAAAAACAAATATTAACAGTAACAGGGTTATTTGGAACAACTTTGTGATCGTTATGTATCATTCAATGTTTACACCTCAATGCATCTTGTCACACATGAGTGAATTCCATGATAGACGGTGCGTGCACATGCTGTGATAGTGTGAATGATGAGTTAGGGTTGATTTTCTTCTTTTTAAATAATAAATGCCCATATTCGACCAGTTGCGTGAGACCAAGCTAAGTCTATAAAGTAAAAGTCACCGATTAACACTTTTATTCAAAATCAGTGAAATTGGGGGAGGATACGCTGATCTCCCGGGTCAGAAGTGACCCGGATTGCTTGCCCCAGGGGCCCAACCCATTTCTGGGTCGAGCTGATATGGAAAGTAGTTTCAAAAGGGATTTGAACTCGTATTCTGCGTCAGTTTGACCCATTACTGGGTCATTTTGACACATTCCGGGTCGTACTGACCAAGAAATGATTGACCCGGAAGCTTTTAGTGTGTACATCTGCTAAAAGTATGAACACGCAACGATATCCGTAATTGAAAGCCTTTTTTTTTTAACTTCACCTTCAAATAAAGATAAGTCACTTGCTTTATCGTGACAGACATGCAGTCTTCATCATGATGTTCGAGAAAGGAAGTCGGAATTACACAACATTTATCGTATGTTTTGTTACAAAATGACTGAGAGGTTCTTCACTCCACTGGTACCCCAAGTAAACGACCCCAGGCTCTTGACACAAGCCTCAGTGTTAACTTTCCCGTATGTAAACCCGACTATGACAATCTTTTTCAACGCAGTATTAAGATCCGTTTCGCCGCCCTCTTAAGTTTTGTGGGAGAAACACCTGCTTCCAATTGAAACGTCCCCTTTAAATTCAAAGGACCGACCCACATAAATCAATTAGGGAGACATACTACACTTTGCGGCGACACATTGGAATAATGGTGTTGTTTCTATCGCCCGCACGCCAGATCTAAGATAACAATAATTGTCCGTAATTTTTGGATGCTTACGTAGCCCGGAAGTCTGCATCCGAGAAGCGGTGTTGACGGTATCTCCAAAGAGACAGTATCGGGGCATCTTGATCCCTACCACTCCAGCAACAACGGGACCTGCAAGAGGAGAAAGCCATTTCATTTATTTCATAATCACGCGCGTAGGCCATTCGAAGAAAACTCATGGAAGTGAAAAATTAAGAAATGGATATAATGCGTTTTCGTAAATAGCATGATGTTAATATTTTTACTAATTTTATTGAACTATAACAGCAGTCGTCATGTAACTTATTATCCAAGCGTGAGTTTGTTCAGGTTGTTTTCCTGATTTCGAGATTGAATCAAAATCTCCGTGTCTATTGGCCTTTAAATTGTCTTGAAAGAAGTAAAGCAGTCACGAAGAAGAGAAAGAAAAAACCTGTTGTTGTGTAATTCTGATGATGCACAGTATGTAAACCTCTTGCAGGAATTGTAACATCTGGGAGGTTCTGGGTCTAGAATAAGGGGGAACCCAGGCCAGCAAGCCATTTTCAGGGTTTTCCACCAAATATTCATCAAATATCATCCCGTTTATCATTATGATTTGTTTGTTACGTGTTAGTTAAAGTAAACATTAATACTTGCTTAACATCATTCATTGTGTTTGTTAAGTTTTCAAAGTTGGTGTGCTCAGCATTTTTCCAAGGGATGCGTGATCAAAAGTTTAGCAAAAGGGTTGCCATTTATAATTGTTTATTTAATTTCACCGTTCTGTTCCAGCGATATCATGTTATGAAGTTCGAGGTTGGTTGTTCCATCAGCTGAGCGTTACTGATTAAAATGTTCCTGTCATATCTCGTTGCTGATCCTCAAAACAACATTGCAGCACCAGTACAATATATTTCTCTTCTTTACTTTCCTCTTGTGAATTTAACCTCCCTTTACCCCAACCCTACCTCCAGGGTTCTAAAAATAAACTTGTTTAGTGAATTGAAAACTTCATGCTAAACAACCCCGTGGTTTGTCAGGATCGTGTTTGTGATTTTCCACTCGTCTCTTCATCTTCAGATTTACTTGAAAAGGGTGAAATTGTCTCGTATGCAAATAAACATAGCATAATACTATGACCAAACCTCTATAGATATGAATTTGTGTCGATGTATAGATTCAGTGAACCTTCTATATAATCATTACGCTTCATCTGCTTCATCTCTGGAACAGATACCGCCACCCGATGTCCAGGTATGGTCATGGATGTGGAATCCCCTGAGTATGAAGAAACAGTGTCCAATGCTTTGTATTGACTCACCAGTGTGGATACCGATTCTTATCTTGATTTTCATGTTCTCTCTGTGGGGCACCTCAAGGAAACTGACGTGATGGAGAAGATCAAGCGCCACTGTTGCTAACTCCCTCACGTGCTCACCGCCTACCATACGGTCTGGGAGTCCTGCATATAGATGGAGAGAACTTGATTGTATTGGCATCTTGATTCTACGTCTTGGTTGGTAGTTTGTTGTCTGTGAGGCTTACATATAAGTGACCCGGTTTGACTCGTTAACCTTAACCTTACATTGAACCGGATTTCGGATCCCCTGGGGCCTGTGTGACTCAGAATCTGTGCCAACATGACCCAGAAATGAGTCAAACTAACGCAAAACCCGAGTTAAAATCCTATTATTATCCGGGTCAGTCTGCCCATGAAATGGGTCAGGTCTCTTGAGACCCGGAAGCCAGGTCAGTTCTGACCCAGGAATTTTTAGAGTGTAAGCATCGCTAAACTCTTCACAATCCGACCACACATTTTGTTTGAAACTGGCTTTGAGCTACAGTAGAGTGCACCACGAAACTGGTTATGCTTATGCATGGATGTAAAGCAAACACACTACCATAATGAGTGATTAACAACAGTTTGGGTTCTGAGTTACCAATGGTGTTGGATTTTGCAAGAGAAAGTCTTATTATAAACTCTAGAGGGTTTATTGAAGATCAAAGTTTCCAAAGACATGACTTCGGATTTGGTGTGGATACTTCATTGAGAAGTATTATACAATTCTTGTGACAATATTTAGGGGTTGGGCTGTGATATTTTGCGTGTAATCTATTTACCCGACGCTAGCATGTATGTTTCGTTGACTGTTTCAACCTTGTAGACATTGTACTGTTCAATACGAGAGTCGAAAACGAGGTACAAACCATTCAGCATCTCAACAACCTACGGGGGTAACAATATTATTTTTGTTATAAATATTACATGGCGTCTACTGATCGAAATACTGAGATTTGACAAGGGATACACTTTTATACCAAGGAGCTTAATTCATCTGCATTTTGTGGCAAAATTAACGAAGACAATGCAATAAGTTTAAGTGAAAGAAATCCTTGCCTGCATGGGTGTGCTGAGGGCGCAGAGATGGTTGAACCCGGCAATGTCAGAGAACAACACAGTGGCGCTGTTATATGACTCTGCTTTGACGTCTCGTTTTTGTACGAGCTGTTCTGCAACCGTTGGTGGCAACATGGAGTAGAGCAGCCAGCTGGAGCGCTTCTTCTCCCTGTTGAGAGCCTTAGTCTGGGCCGCAAGTGTTAAGGCGTAATTCTGGATGTCAGAGGTTAGAGACCAGATGGCCCGAAGGGTCAGAGGGCACATGACGATGACGACAACGACGAGAAGGATGCTGACTGCGATGGCCTCGGTGTCATTCTTCAGGTCGTCTTCGAGCAGGAGGAGGATTTGGTTGGCCATGTTCTTCTGGACGTCCTCCAAGATGTCAATGTAGACGCTCATGCTGTCGAACCACAGCTTCGCGTCGATGAACTTTGGTTCGATCTTCGATGCCTCGTTCACCAGGATCTCCTTCCTCATCGTGACGATTGTGTCCGTAAAGTTTTCGGACATTCCCAGGACGTGGTTGTCGAAGAACTCTGTGATGAGAGAGGAGTATTTCTTAGATGCCTCGTAGTTCCAGATGCCCAGGTTGTACTTCTCCATGTACCAGACATAATCTTCGTGCCTCTCAAAGCCCCCAAGGGTGTAAAATACCGAGCCCAGAGTACGTTCTATTCCTGTTTCAACATTGCTAACGATCAGGAGCTGGTATGCTACAAGGACCTGCCACAGATCGCTTCCCTCGGAGTTACCTATGCTCTCGTATAACCAGTCGATGAAAATCTGGAGTATATCCGTGTAGAAATTCACCTCGTCGTAGACAGCCGTGTCAGACCGAGTGACAGATTTCCGATGCTCCACCAGGTGCTTCTTGAAGTCACTTTTCTCCCTGAAGAACGGTAGCTCGTTCAGGATGCTTGTCTCGACTGGCCAGTCTTTAAGCTCCTCGATGGCGTTATCGGTCTCTGGGTAGATCTCCGTCAAGATGGATATATCCTGAGGCCCGATGAGGCTGACGTACAGGGCCGTCATGTCACGCTCTCGCTGAAGGCGGCTCAACAGGACGCCGATGTCTCGGCTAAAGCGGATCACATTCCGGATCTCGATGTCAACACTGTTGCTCTGCGCGATGGCTTTCAGGTCAAGCACGGCCAACACGGCGAGTGAGATAATAGGAAGCAGAACAAGGAGAAGGATCTTGGCTAACTGGATTCGCTTCCCTTTGAGCGTCAGTGGATTCTCGCGGCACTTGCTGACGTCGTTTGAGTGGAGCAGTAGTTTGCGAACGGACTGATCGAGCATAGACAACGATCCGAAAGAGGAAAAGGAGTCGCTGATTTTCACCTTTTCACGACTGATCTTATTTATAAATGTTTCAGTGTTATTCTCCGCACTGGCCATGCTTGAAATCAGTCAAATCAGTGATCTTCTGTAATCACTGATTAAAACTCCGGTATGTCATCAAAATTAAGAAGTGTATCGACAACTCGCAGCCCATGTTACATGCCTGTCTGTTTGAGCTCTGTTTAAAGACAGAGTTTGAAGGAGCAAATTATTAGTCCATTCTTCCCTGAAATGGGGCTGGACGCTTGAGGAGTTTCTTGGGGGTCTTCACACCATAGTAATTACCGTAGTGGTGGTCTCATTAGTGGAGATTAAGGTTTCCCTGTTTTGAGTACGGCTATGGTACGGTTGCTCCTGGTTACGGTTGGGGAAACTTGTTTACGTGAGGAAATGTACGTTTCAATTAATCTTCAGTAACTATTCTTTGTCATAAGTAAGGTTTGCGGCGAGACCTTGTAATAAATATATTTTGAGTAGTGGTGGCTCTCTGAGAAGAGGCTGTTTCTGCTCGACGTCTCGACCAGTATACTCTGACTGTCTTCTGGAAGATAAAGACGGTCATAGTACTGATCGAAACGTCGAGCAGAAACCACTACTTCAGAGCCACTACTTCACTCAAAACAGATTTATTACATGGTATCACCGCGAACCTTACTTACCTAATGTTATGATCACATAAGCTTACTACAACGTAAGTCATATGCTTGGTCATGTTTTAAGAGTCAAAGGTAACACTAACACTAACTTGAAATTGGTGGATATTTGTGTAAGGCCATACAATTATTGATTAAGGTGCCTTTAATGCAACCATGTGGTTGTTTTCCTCCGACAGCTTTGGGTAAAGTAGAGCTGAAATTCAGCTCCAGTATAATCCACTCATCAGTTTTCCATTAGGGAGAGAGAGCACTGCAATCAGTGAATCAGCAGCATTTGACGGTGTGTACAATTAATAGATGCTGACAATAATTATTGCCATTTTAAATTAGACTGTGAAAAATGGTGCTCATGAACTAGTCAATCAATTTATAGAAACATTGTTTTTTCATACAGGTTTTTTGTGTGACACTGATGCTTTTAATAATAAATGGGTGGTGGTTCTGATTTGACGTCATTTTTTATTTTTAGTGTACCAGCTTTATGTGTGTTTCAAAGCAAGGTAAATTTGCTGGTTAAGTCGCCATTTAATATACCGTAGCAGTCATTTATAAATTTATCACTTTTGCCGACAGCTTGTTGAACTAATAAATAAAATCATCATTATTTACTAAACACAATTTGAATTTGTGAGTGGGAAAACGTACACTCCAAAAAACTCCGGTGTTAAATTGATTCTCTTGGTATTTATGACAACACCGACACGGTGAATTTCACCAACAGTACATGTTTATGGCGATGCAGAATGAATCTATGTAACACCGCAGTTTTTGCAGTGTTTATAGGCTCTTTGTTCTAAGCCCTTACAATAAAGGAGCTTTCCTCACTTGGGGATTTTGGAACGATAAGTGGCAGCTAACATACCAGTTAATTTGTCCATTATAATATTTAATATGTCTGAGCTTTATTCGAGCTTGAGCAGACTTTCGAGAACAGTAACTTTACCCAGGAAGTCTGCTACCTCGAATAATTCTCAAAAGTCACAAATTGATAAAGGAAACCATTAATACTTAAAATCACCTTTAATTTTGATGATGGTATTTTTCTTTACAAATTCACTGTTTAATTGAACTTTCGTTTTGAGATATCAATGGTGTACCCTCGGTTGTCCTTTGCAAACGTGATGTATAAATTAAATACAAAAAGACTCCCGCTGGTGAAATTGGAGTGCGGGTAGTGTTTGTATAATATGTAATGGCATAGGCCCTCCAGATAAATAATGGGTAAAGTGAAACTTGTGGAAGTGTTGAGGTTGCTGCTCCCCGTTGTGCTTGCAGACTGCAAATTGTAGAGGTAAACTAATATGCAGTGACCAGTAGAAGTTGTGTAAAGACCGTTATAACAACATGGCGTTAGTAGGGTTTTTCTTGTTGAATTTTGTTGAAATACAGAACTTTGTGGAGTGTGGACATCGTTTTAGATAGGAAACCATTAATTATTGCAGGAAGTCTGGAACTGTATACCGTACGATGTAAGATCTGTTTTTCTTTTATAGTCTGCTTGTGAAAAAAAAAAGTCCGTAAAAGGACGATATTAGGACAATCCCCTAATACTATTGTTTTGCTTAATTTTGGCTTTCAAAGTGATTGTGGTTCTGTTCATAAACATTATTGCATTTTCATTTCTATTTATTTATTTTCTTTCTTTCTTTTTTTTTGGCAGAGATTTCCGGAATGTTTTGGAAGGATTTTGAGATCCTGACGTTGACGCACTTTTCTGTTCGGAATCCACAGTGTGAGTACAACTGTCCTTTTAAAATAACTTTGTGAGTACATAGTTAGTAACAGTTTCCTGCCTTCGAAAGAAAATAGCAATATTTGATTCCTTTTTGTTGCTGTGTGCAACCTTGTCTTTTTCCTGTGAAGTTTTGTATTAATATCCCTTTTTGTATTGGTGACGTGCCTACGTAGGTCCTTAATAGTGTGTTATTGTTTTGAATGGAATCTGTTACCTTTCTCTAATGAAATCAAAATATTTTAATGCATTTCAGATCGTCTAACAGCAAAACAAAAACAACAAACAAGTGTACCAGGCTGAATCCTCTTTTTTGTTCTTTTCATTGTCAGAGAAAACTGAAAACACTGCAAAGTTTTGTGTGCAGCTTCCTCTTTTTGAAACGACAAAGTGCCATGTATAATTGTTAAAAGGTTTAGCCTCTTCTTTGTAATCTTGTAGAATGTTTTTTTTTAGCACAGTGGGTGATGGGGATTTAGAGGAATGCTTTGCAACTCACATCTGAGCAAATCTCAGGATCTGGCTGGGTCTTTCTAGTACATAAAGTGCTTTTAAACCAGAAAACCATAATTTTATGTAATGAAACAGACAACAGCCGTGGAGACTTACATGTTCTGCACTACACATTAGGGTCAAATTTATTTGATAGGCCGCCCTCTATTGGCAAACTCAACAACAACAAAAGTATCGCTCAGACAAGTAATTAGGGGTGGCCTCGATTTAAATGGTAACACCATTTGCTGATCGATTCAACAACTTGTTCAGACTTTACAGACACTTCCGAGTGATTCTGCAGTCGAAAAGTCACTTGGAGTGAATAGCTATCGACTCTTCGTTTTTTAAGCCATTCGTCAATTTATATACTAATAATTCATGCAGCGCGCATTGTAAATGTTTTATACGGAATAATCTCGCCACATTGCACGACGATCGTCTATTTTTCTTGTTCTTGTTTAATTATGGGAAAGGTGTTTATTACTTTGCATGACAATGGTTGGGTTTTGGTTTGGTGTTTTGGCGGTTTGTTCGTGGTTTTGGGGTTGTTTTGTTTTTGTTTTGTTTTGTTTTAGGGGGTGGGAGTTATAAGCAAATTGACCTTTAAAAAACAGCTAACTTCTCGGGGACAAATCACAACATGTCTGGCAGCAAATAATGCAAAACAAATCTCCTTTGGCTATTTCAGTGAGTATAAAATATATAATAGTGATTGCAATAACAATATTGTTATAAGATTGTTAATGAGAGTAAATAATTTTAAGAGGCAGGATAAGAGCATTGATTTGTTAGTACAGATTTGTTTCTTGAGCAGGTGCCAATGTATTTGTTTGTAGAATTAACATGTTGGTGGGTTTTTCATTCATTACTGTACCTTGTGCTTATATTTATAAATGCTTGTAAATGCCACAAAGTTATTGTAGAGCATAAAAGAAATTTGTTTTGTTTTTCTTGTTCTATTTTCGTAAAACGTTTGGGTTCTTTTGGTGTACATTTTATTCTTGTCCTGAGTTTCCTCTCTTGTAAAGTCATAGAGAGAAGCAAACCCGCAGGAAATGAGACCAGATATCCCACGATTACTAGTTTCTAGACAAATCTTATTTGTCCACTTGTTGCTAAGTACAGTTATACTGATCCTCTCTTATCGGTGGGGAAAAACCTAGATCTGACCATAGAGATGTGACCTACTTACGACCAGGGCAACGACCCGCCTGACAGCAGGCAGTAGGTAGAGATGACTCAGTTGAACGGTCGCTGCATCCAAAAACACACCGCGTCAGGATCGTCCTCAGCCACCGTACGGAAACCTGATCCCTCATACCGTTGTACCAAAGCAAAAAAAAAACCATTTGTTTCCTTATCCCTGTTTCCTTCTCTCGCTTTACCTATTCCACATGCTCTCGGTCCGTTTACCGGAAAACTCATCAAGCCACCCGTCTAACCCGAGGGCGAAGAATTACATGTGAGATTTTTTTTCCTCTCTCTCTCTCTCTCTCTCTCGTCCCTTTCCTCTCCCTCTCTCCCCGTCTTTTCTTCCTCTCCGGCTCTCTTGCTACGTGTTTCTACCTCGGAGGCAGAAGAGGAGATCGAGCGATGATAGCTGGCTCTAACTGGGGAAGGATCTAATTTGTCAGTTGCACAGTTACCGGCTAACGCGTGTCGGCAACGTTGGCATAGCGGTGTTACCCAAGAGATGGCCGCGCTAATAAAGTGACGCTTATTAGTTTTACGCAATGCAAATTGTCTGCTGGCTTCCCTGTTGTCATCTCAGATTGGAAGGGGAAAAACTAGACTAGACGCGTGTGTGTGTATGTCAATGTTGCAGCAACACAACTATTCAACATTTTCGGTTTCTTTCTTTCATCAGATGAGCGTGTTCGGTGTCTGTAAAGTTGGAAATTATCGATTCTCAGAGACTGATACTGGATTATTGGCGATCAATTAATTGATTGGATTAAACGTCTCTCCTATCCGTAGCTATCATCAGGTAAGTGTGACTTTGTGTGCTGTATTATATTCAATTTGAAACGTCATTCATTCATTAGCAGGCCGCGTCACCATTATTTAATCATTACAATGTGGAGGTCAAATACAAAGGACTTGTCTGTATTGAACTCTTGGAACATTCACTTTTCTTCTGCTTCATTAAATAGGGCGACCTATTTTCTAATTCTGTAGAGGTCTATGGTTTGAAATCGAATTAGACAAATATAAACCTTTTCGGCTCAAATATTATACAACGGAGTTCTTGAACCTCTGTTTTTTAATTTTAAGTAAGAGGCCTACATAAACTTTACGTTCTATGGATCATAAAACGGCCAGGGCAGAATTTCTACTAGATTAGACTAGTCTCCGATATTACGTGCGATACAATTTTCTGGTAAACAAACTCGCTTCGTAATTAAGCATGCTTTATGAAATTGGGAACAGAGCCCGAAAATTTCATTTAAGTGGTTACCAACGAATCGATGCTTATTAAGCACCACAATGCACTGACTTTAAAGGGCCAGTCCAGAGCTCTGCGGTAAGCAAGACAGTGAAATTTGACCGAGGCTGGACGCGAGTGCAAGTGAACGATTAATCCAAAGCTTGCATTACTCGTGTTAGTAAGCAATGCAATTAGCTGAACACTTCTCATTATTCTGATGCAAATTACCCATAATTCTGTTTATATTCAAGCAAATTTGATTCCTCGATTCTGATTGGTCGACCCGTAGTAACATGGGTGTGATATAAACCTATATCAGACGGCCCATATCACACCGTGCGTATTGGGATGTTCTATACTCCGCGTGTGGCGCTATTGTAAGCTAAATATACGCAAAACGTACGGCTGCTTCAACACCGCGTATTGCGTTAATCTGCGCGTATTGAAGATAAATTTGGAGGATATGGATCGGACACAGAAGCTTTCCGTATTCCACTCGTGCTTGTGTGATAACTATTATAATAATGTGGAATATATACTCATTGAAACAATATCTACGACATTGGTAAAAATGGATTTGGTGGAAACTTACAGTGTTCAATCAAGAGGCAATTGTACACATGATCTTTTTAAAGTTTGTATCACTGTTCTAACAGTGGCAGGACCTGTAGTTGATATCTACTAACGAGACAGGATAATAATGTACTAAAACACACCAGTGACCTTGTACTTTGTTGTTTTATTTATCAAGTGAAGCATTTGGGTGTATCATTACATTTAAATGCATCGCAATTCTAAGTCATTGATCATTAGAGACAATATAATTCCTATGAGAGAATTCAGGTGGCCTATCCACATCAACCTATGCGCAGAGGGAGAGAGTCTTTTTAAATCACAGGCCTTTTATCTTAGGTAGTCCTATTTGAGGGCCGGCGAAGTAAGCTTAAGACCGTACAAGGGCTTGCGCAATTTGGCTCAATAATGGCCCCGACCAAATGAATCTGCCCAAATCTGCGTATCGGGTGGCTTTTTTTAGGGGATCTATGACAACACGGACACCAATTACAATTGCCTGAATGTCAGAGCACGTTCGCTCTCTCACAAGAAGAGCATAACGCCTGATAGACGCTCGGTAAACCAATTCACCTTCGTGAAAGCTCTAAATTGTGTTAACCTTGTTTCAAGGTTCTCAATCGGATGCCTGGTTAGTCTTCGTTCCGGTTAACTTCAGAATCTAGCTTAGCGTTTTGGAAAGCGGCTGATTTAACCTAATGCCTTTGCAATGGTTTGGCCTAATCTTGTGTTGTGGGCTGTCTATGGCCGTAACCATACCATCGCCATAAGGGAGAATAGTCTGGCTACGATGTGGATCAGTATCCACTATTGCTATCTGATACAGGGAACACAACAGTATCATGTTTGGTCAATTTTTATGGGAGTTAATTATTTACTACAATGCAGCCGGCGCCAGTCCAGTTTGTAGCAAGTTCACGTGCTTGCTGACCCTCTTCTAATAATTTACGTTAAATAGCCGTCGATTTTCGGCAGGTATTTGCAAAGATATTCCCGCCAGATGTTCTGGCCGTGTAAACACCGTATTAATGTGTGTTGAATCCGGGGTAATGGCTACTGCGGAGAAAGCATTTGGGTCAAGGGTGCTCAGTCAACTGACAGAGAGCAGTGACTTTTTGTTTTGAATTCAAATTTCATGGACAACCGTGTCAGGGAATCTCTAGGAAGTAGTAACTGTAAAAAGAAAAACAACTCAATTCAAAGTAACATTATCGATTCAGAAAGGTTGTGTTACACGGCCATTGGTGTTTTATCTGAAACCTGTTTACAGTAATTTTGTTTTGGTTTTATTTATTCAAGCCAATAGGGACGCCACGTCAAAATCAAGCGATTTTGGCTACCGCTACGTTGCCCAATGCTGCACAGACAATATTGAAGAATATAGGACCTTTTCGTCGTTGGCGATAGCTACTGCCAATGCTATTAATTCTGACTCAGCTTTACGTCTGACGGGGAGGAAATGGGCAATGTGCCCACTGGTTACGTATCTCGGTAAAAACAAAATTCCACCCGATGTGTTTTCACGGAAGCAATCGATGTATAAAAGCTTTGTGTTTCAAATCACGTGGCTCGTCATATTAACACATGAAATTGCTAAAATGTCCTTTTGGGGGTATCGTGTTGCAACATTGGGGAAACTACGGTGAACAGCACGGTTTGTGTGTGTGTGGAGTGAGCGTGTTTTTGTCTGGAGAAAAAGGGGAAGACAGCGGCGGAAAACTGACATACGGGCAAATCACGTTTTCTTTCCTGGGAAACGATCACAAAGGATCGTTTGGAATCAAAGCGTTTCAAATGAGCTGTGCAAGTGTCTCGCATATTCTATACCCCCTCGAATCTCTGGGACCCTTGTAATTTTGTTATTAACATACGGAGCAAACAACAATGTGCACTTTGGCAAATAAAGTTTGAATATACACCTCAGTCGACTTGCACAGTCAACGCTGGATAGCGAACGCATTTTCTAAATAATTTCCAAACCAGCCTTAACTTCTGTATTTATTTGAAATATTAACAATGGTTGTTCCCACAATATTTTGGCCATTGTGGACTGACAATTTTAAAATGTGTGAATGTTCATAAATTATTGACTGTGCATAAGGCCTATCTTAAAGCACGCGACCGACATATTGTCAGATACCTGTATCTGCGCTTTGTTTGACTCATCATTTACATGAACAAATAATATTTCTGTGTTAAAATAACACTAATTTCTGCGAACACAATTACATTGTTACTATTTTAACACCATATGGTGTAAATATATTCTCTTGAGAATCTATATGTGACAACACCCACGGTGTCAATTTTAATCCCCCAGTGTTTGCAGTGTAGTTCTCCACCATGACCATGTTTACATCGTGTATAGATAGTTCCCAATAGACGCCATCTTTACGGGCAAATCGCATTTTGGCTCGCAGGCGCGTCAAGCGCTCAAATTATTAACGCAGCCGCGCAGTTTACTAACCAATCTTGAAACGAGTTTTGTGAAATGTGCGCGTGCTGCACGCCGTTCTCACGCAAAACGCATGACTGTGCGTTCCAAATTGCCCGTAAAGATGGCCGATTTGCGTCATATTGCAACCTATCTATATAGGGCCTAAGTTATGCAAAACCAGTGAAGATTTATATTTGTATCTGACCATTGTTGTACACAGTCTTAAATAACTTGATTACGTTTGTATGTCGAGCTTATCAAACAAATCTATACTGAGAAATTAAAATGATTTGGGGTTGAACAAAGACAAATTGACTAGAGCGGGATTTGAACCAACGACCTCAAACATTGTCTAGAGTGGGATTTGAACCAACAACCTTCAAGGAGGTCGTTGGTCTAAATCCCGCTCTAGTAATTTTTTCTTTGTTCAACCCCAAATTATTTTACAATTTACCCACAGTCAGTTTGCCTAGTGGTTTATTACTTGAAAACAAAATTGTGTGAAGAAAAGACCATTGAACACGACAGCTGTCCACAATTCTTACAGATCAATATATAGGAAAGAACAAACGTCAAAATGCACACCAATATTTTGATTTACAGGTGATACTAATTGTGGATTTCTAGTTTAAAATAGTACCATGTTGCTATGCCGAGTTTGTATACGTTTTTCTTTAACAACTTCGAGTAAACAAGTAAGAACTGTTCACACAAGTAACTATTCTTTAGATTAGAAAACTTTATAAATAAAATAAAATACAATAAAAAAGTACGGGGAAACATGTTGCCTGTTTAGTTTTAGGCATTACACACTTTTAATTACTTTATACGACTGTCAGCACTAGAATGGATGGGCAACTAGTTTTCTTGGGACCTCCAGCAAAGTTCGATGAGAAGAACGGATGGGGCAAAGTAACCATGCCAAATTACTTTCAAAGAATTCCTTAAAAAATATCCTCAAATATTGTGTGAAATCTATAAAAAGTGCCTAGTGCTATAAAAAGTGCCGATTCAAATATCGTTCGTGGATTCGCACTGGTTTGTTGACTTTACATATCAATTTGCATGGGACGATGCAGGGAGCCAACCAAAGGGCACATCCCAGCAGTAGGAATGATCTCCTTTCTGAAAGTCACACGGTGATCTTTTTTCCCTTAATTTAAAGGGTGTGGAAAACATTGGATAAGGGTTTTTTTTTCACAGATTTACACACAACTTACTAGGTTTTATGGCCATGGTGGGAAAACTGCCCTCAAAAAAAATATTTTGCCGGGAAAGATGAAATGAGTAAAATAAATAATTTTGGTCTCGCGAGACCAAAGTTCGATGTGAAACGTAATACTTAATAGGTTTTTGTTTTCACTATTTTCTCGTGACTCCGGAAGCCGATTGAGCTGAAACCTCTCACAGGTGTGTTATTTCATGTACATGGTGGGTCACATACAGTGCGGGTGCTGGTTTTTGACAAGTACCAATGTTGTCCACGTGATTTAATGCAGCGTGAGAGTATCCGCTGGAAAAAAAACCTCCCCACTCTTATATTTCACAACAAGAAGACTTTTTTCCAACTGTTCTCGGTAAGTTCGCCTTTAACTGCATGGTAGTATTCATCAACACACTCGATTATCCAACTTTCACAATCTTGGTTTTTTCCTCTCCGTTCATGACACGTGCGTTGGGCCAATTAAGCGAGACGAGTGTGTATCGGAAATACTTCCTTCATGGTTGAATTAACATAGTTAATGGAGCCGCTCATCTCGGAAACCGCCCACAAATCAAATTACACGTACGGGAAGCACGCGTCCCATGTTAGGGGCTAGACACAAACGGAGTACAGGCTTTGCTCATGAAATCCTTACAGAATGTTTCAGGACATTTTAAGGACGTGCACCGCATGTGCGGGCGAAAGAAACAAAGTTGTCTTGTGAAAATGTATACATTTCTTTCTTCATACTCGGTCGCTTTTGCAATGAGTGTCTCATAACGCGAACACATTTCTGAATAAAATGTTCACATACAAAAATATTCGTCTGTTATAAAAATCAGATTATTTGTATGAGTGTATTCTTTCGAAAACCACACGATAGAAACCCGTTAAGATCGAAAAACGTAGGCCCAAAGGGTATTATAGCGCAATGACGCAGAGTAGGAAGGATTGAATCCTATAATGAAATAAAACTTCCAGAGTGGATTCACGAGTGAGACCAAATGAAACAACCTACTTATCAGACCTTACGGTGAGCGTTAAAAAGGAATGTGTACAGTAAGTTTTTAAAAGGAAGCTATTTCAATTCTCTAGTCTTTGAGCGCAAATTTTACGTTTTCAAGAAAGAAATTAATCATGAACAATAACAGTCAATGGTAAGGTAGACTCAACTTTGGACAGTGGTGTCGTCAGACAAATGTCACGGTGTTTTCAGTAATAAATCCTCACTACTGTAATTTGTTGTGTTCCTGTACAGGCCCGCGAGAACAAATAATGTTTGCATAGGGGTGCTGGGTTTTTTCAAAGACAATTGTCGTATACGGCGTATGGTCCGGGCCCGCTTAAGTTCTTAAAATGCTCTTTCGTACAATCAGAGACACGACTTGGCACATAAATCTCTCCCTTTTTTCTTTTTTTTCTTTTTTTTTTTGGGGGGGGGGCAGGAATATTATTAATGTAATTTGCAAAATGACTACCCCAAAATGACGTGGCGATGTTTGGTGAAAAGATATTAAGTTTTTCGAGACTCTTGCAGTAAATTGCTAGATCGTGGCTCAAATTGAAAAATTGATTATTTCCAATGCATAGTTGTTAACGTACATTTATCGTCCTTTCGTTAATATTGTCATTGAATAACGGAATATGTCAGGTTTAGAAGTGATAAGACCAAGGGAGCAATAAGTGCCTCTCGTTAATTTTTTATAAGGATAAACAAAATAGTTTTTGAAGGCTTATCACCGGCATCAAATGCTCACTGATCAATTGATTGCTTATAGTCATACGTTTTTGACATTACCAGGATGATGAACAAAAAATTACATTAAAGCTAAATAATTTCATCCTTATGAACATTTTACCAGTCAGGGGAAATTAATAATTAATAATGATTGCCATTAACTTGAACAAAGCGTACCGATGGCTATTTAGTTTTATTTCGATGTCACGTTTTATCTACAAGCACAAGCTGGTGAGAGTTTTCCACCGCATGTTTAATGTATCGCTTTGGGCGACTGGGCCGTCCAGTGGCTAAAAGGTAGCCACTGGACCGCACAGCCGCTCAAAGCGATAGAATGTTGAGCAGGGTTTCTTCATGTTAATAAGTTTTTCTGATTTTATTTTAATTTTATCTATTAAATTGTTATCTTAAAATGTAGCCATTCCACCAAAATGTTTTTGATGAGGAAACAAGTGATTAATTTTTTTTTTTAAATCACCTAAAATTGCACCCACGTTAATCTCCCATTAGCTGATGGCTCAGAGGTGCCCAGAAGCTCAACGGTGACCTTTTCGTCGCTAGACTTGCACAGTCTTTTGAACGTGACCACAGGGTACCCAGTCTACCTATTTCTTACTCCATTATGGTCCAAAAACACTCGTGGTCTGGATATTTTTGACCCCATTCCTATCGCTCGAATTTGCTGAAAAGATGTTTAGTTTTCGAGACTCGTGCAGTAAATTACTAGAATTGTGGTTCAAATTTTTAAATATTACCAAGGCTTGTTCTTTACGTGCAATTATCGTCCCTTTTGTTAAAATTGCCATTGAATAACGGAGTATGTCAGGTTCAGAAGTGATACGTGCGAAGGGAACAATAAGTGCCTCTCGTTAACAGCTACCTGTAGTTTTTATTGCGATTTTTTTTTATAAGCATGAACAAAATATTTGAAAGGCTTTGATAGATCATTATTAATTTCCCCATTTATCAGTTGACTTGTTGTAAAATGATAATAACGATGAAATTATTTAGCTTGAATGTCAACTTCTTTCATCATCATGACAATGTCAAAAAAATTATGACAGGACTTAATCAGTGAGCATTTGAGGCCAGGTAAAAGCGTTCGAAAACTATTGTGTTATTGGGTTTAATTCCGAGGTTGGTTTATTTCTGCAATATTCGTTTATTTCTGAGTTGTTCGTTTATTTTTGAGTTGTTCGATTATTACAGAGTTGTTCGTTTAATTCTGACTTGCTTGTTTATTTCGAAACTGTTTTGTATGGCGCGCGCAGTGTGTTCCTCGCTCATGGTGTTTCCCATTTAAAAAAGCTGCATTGTAAAAGCACGTACTAAGCTTCTTTTTTTTAATTTGTAATAGTTTCTGTACTCAGTATGATTATTTTTGTTTGTGAAATATGTGTTTATTTTTGAGTTACTTCAAAACAATGCGCATCTAAATTTATTTACTTTTTACAATGGGAATTTGTTGAATTATTTACATCCTTTTTTCGGCTTGTATTTATTTGTATTTTATGTAGGCCTCAACTTTGAAAACAGTTGGTTTTTTGTATCTATTAAAGTATTTCTTACTGTCTTTTTTTTGCATTTCACTTTTGTTTTGTGATTTAAACTTTTATTTGTGTGTAAGTTCCTTAAATATTTGTGATATAATGTATGTTTTAGGGGTTTTTTTGCTTATTTGTTTGCTTTTGTTTTTGTGTTTTTTGTTTTGTATGTATTTATTCCTC
Source organism: Pisaster brevispinus (assembly GCA_023634235.1). Lineage (NCBI taxonomy): Eukaryota > Metazoa > Echinodermata > Asteroidea > Forcipulatida > Asteriidae > Pisaster > Pisaster brevispinus. The sequence continues at coordinate 10,535,738 of JAMKCF010000014.1, read as the reverse complement.
TGATGGGTGCTTTAGTATAATAGTCCAGCTCCGGGTGCTTTAGTATATACCAGCACCCCCTTCCAAAAAGTTTGGGGTGCTGCAGCACCCACAGCACCCCCGCTCTCGCGGGCCTGTTCCTGTAGCGTGTTGGTTAAAAACTGCGAATTGGGAACTAGACTACTGTGTCGTATTCTTCACAGTGTGTCCACAGTGGGTCATGTCACAGTGTCGTCTTCTTCACAGTGTGTCCACAGTAGGCTATGTCACAGTGTCGTCTTCTTCACAGTGTGTCCACAGTAGGCTATGTCACAGTGTCGTCTTCTTCACAGTGTGTCCACAGTAGGCTATGTCACAGTGTCGTCTTCTTCACAGTGTGTCAACAGTGGGTCATGTCACAGTGTCGTCTTCTTCACAGTGTGTCCACAGTAGGCTATGTCACAGTGTCGTCTTCTCCACAGTGTGTCCACAGTAGGCTATGTCACAGTGTCGTCTTCTCCACAGTGTGTCCACAGTAGGCTATGTCACAGTGTCGTCTTCTTCACAGTGTGTCCACAGTGGGTCATGTCACAGTGTCGTCTTCTTCACAGTGTGTCCACAGTAGGCTATGTCACAGTGTCGTCTTCTCCACAGTGTGTCCACAGTAGGCTATGTCACAGTGTCGTCTTCTTCACAGTGTGTCCACAGTAGGCTATGTCACAGTGTCGTCTTCTTCACAGTGTGTCCACAGTGGGTCATGTCACTGTGTCGTCTTCTTCACAGTGTGTCCACAGTAGGCTATGTCACAGTGTCGTCTTCTTCACAGTGTGTCAACAGTGGGTCATGTCACTGTGTCGTCTTCTTCACAGTGTGTCCACAGTAGGCTATGTCACAGTGTCGTCTTCTTCACAGTGTGTCAACAGTGGGTCATGTCACTGTGTCGTCTTCTTCACAGTGTGTCCACAGTAGGCTATGTCACAGTGTCGTCTTCTTCACAGTGTGTCCACAGTAGGCTATGTCACAGTGTCGTCTTCTTCACAGTGTGTCCACAGTGGGTCATGTCACTGTGTCGTCTTCTTCACAGTGTGTCAACAGTAGGCTATGTCACAGTGTCGTCTTCTTCACAGTGTGTCAACAGTGGGTCATGTCACTGTGTCGTCTTCTTCACAGTGTGTCCACAGTAGGCTATGTCACAGTGTCGTCTTCTTCACAGTGTGTCCACAGTAGGCTATGTCACAGTGTCGTCTTCTTCACAGTGTGTCCACAGTGGGTCATGTCACTGTGTCGTCTTCTTCACAGTGTGTCAACAGTGGGTCATGTCACTGTGTCGTCTTCTTCACAGTGTGTCAACAGTGGGTCATGTCACTGTGTCGTGTTCTTCACAGTGTGTCCACAGTAGGCTATGTCACAGTGTCGTCTTCTTCACAGTGTGTCAACAGTGGGTCATGTCACTGTGTCGTCTTCTTCACAGTGTGTCCACAGTAGGCTATGTCACAGTGTCGTCTTCTTCACAGTGTGTCCACAGTAGGTCATGTCACTGTGTCGTCTTCTTCACAGTGTGTCCACAATAGGCAGAGTCACAGTGTTGAGCTTACATTGAATGATGTGTGAACATTGTCTGTTTATAGTACTGACAGTGTTATTCCGAAGTGAACACACTGGTATCAATGTGCTATTTTTCTTTAAGTAGTAGAACGTCTCACTCTAAAAAAATTCCCGGGCAGTTTCTAGCCGGTTGCCGGGTCTCAGAGGACTTGACCCATTTCTGGTTCCCGGAACCGGGTCAACGTTGACCTTGGCGTTTTTAGAGTGCATTACCTTTTGAGGCACCTTTTTCTTGTATGTGATAACGTTTTGTAAACGAAGGAAATGCACGTTGAATTCCATTTGGACTGTACAAAATGTACAAGCATTGCGGACGCAGTAGCTACAATACACATGTTGTTTTGTTTTTGGTTTTTTGGGGGTTTTTTTTAACACAAATATTTAACTATAAGGGAGAGAGGCAAGCATCGTTAACTGAACAGTGTATTAAAGTGTATGCCTGTAGATCAACCGGAAACTATCTAATCCAAAAAATGAGAGAGCCGAAAGGGAAAGGAGCAGGTAAGCTATAATTGAATGGCACTTACATCTGAAGTTGTATCTTGACGGCTGCGCCAAACCGTGACGGTTAGGTCTAGTACCTTTTTTTTATTACAAAAAGAACATTGGCTTCTGCAGTTTATGCCTCGTTTGTTTCAACATTATATAATAGGGTCAGGATAATGCACTCTTTGTTACACCGCTACGCTGACAAAAAGAGTGAAAGAGAAACAGAAGATAAAATAAAATATAGTTCTGTGACGAACTGTAACTGCCTTCAGGCTTACTCAACACAAAGCAGGGCCCCCATTTTATGGCTCCATGTACCGCTGAATTCCAATCAGGTCGTACAGACGAGGAGCTAATAGTCATCACTCAGGCGTCTCCTGTAATAAAAAGTGGTGACCAGTGTTTGTTGCTAATAGTTTTCTGTAATCTTTTTTTTTTATTGATAATGTACAAATGAAATAAACCCATGTGGAAAACATATTTTGTTTACATTGAAAAGTTCCTTTGGTGCAAAAAGTGCAAAAAGGTTGGCAAAAAGGTGAATGGCAAACGTCCCTTTCGGCCGGTGAATGTCACTTCCTGTACTTTTCCTTGCACAATTATTGCAATGTGTAGACATTTTAAACCTTCAAACAGCGCTTTGTATCGACATAATTATAGTAGATATTGCTATAACTGCAACTGTCGTTTTGTGCGAAACTTGAGTCTTTCCGCTCGCTGACAAAGAAAGCTTTTAGGTAGACAATCCGTCAATATAAGTTAGTCAAAAAGCCTGAATTTTCCAATCAAACAAAGTGGCACTGATTTACAAAGAATCAAACTGATTTAATGATGAAACTATCAACCACTTCAAAGATCGATTTGGTTTTACAGTGACGCTGTGTGCTGTACATAAAATCACACATACAAGTAATAAGGTTCTCAGAACACAATTGATCTCATTCCATCTTCTTTGGTTCATTTGGATTCTACGTGGTCACAGCATCCTCATTGAAGCTGAAAATTGGATATGAATATGTATTTATATGGAGAACATTTTATAAAGTTATTAATAAACAGAAAGGGTTACGTAGCAAATGTATTTGTATGAATGTATTTATGTAATTCCTCATTAATTGTCACTGTGTGTGAATTTTCGTAGAAATTCGATGCCCAATCTGTGGCAGACCGGTAAAACGACACGTAGGGTGGGCCCTGCATTATGCCATTGATATCGTCGCATATAACTGTCGATACCCGTTGTTGACCAAACAAATCAAACCAAAAACATTAAGAGAGCGTAACAATTAGTGAACTAAAAAAGTGCAGAAGATCCTCGTTGATAGATCAATCGTAGAGTAATGAGCTAATGGGTTCTGTTAACTGACTTATTACGACCTCAACAAGCTTTGCAATTGTGGCATACAAACACGTCTTTGCATTCATGACCGTAAAATAAAAAACTTCTGGTCGAAAACCGAGTTGAATTGAAAGGAATTGAAACTATTTTTGAAGAGACATTGGAAACGTGTTAGGTGGGAGTATGATCTTGTGAGGTTTGCAGAGACACCATGTACATAAAACTCTCTCTGTGAGCTGTGGTGGCTCTGAGAAGATTCAGTGGTTTAACAACTCATCATTTCGGTCAGATGCTCTGATCGTCTTCAGGAGAATGCTGGACTCCGTTGCCGCATGCTGCTTAAGTTCTGCCGAGATTTAGGAAGGCTTAGCCCATGGTGGAAGGCCGGAAACTGGATTTACAGGATAGGCTTGGGCTTAGCTCCTTCATTTCTGTGTGTGTAAAATAAAGTCAGGTAAGTGAAAAGAGAAGAAAGGCCAACTGGCGAAGACTGGTATCCTTTTGTATAAACCAGACGGCTAGTACTATAAAGTAATATCTGCTCATTCATGGTCCCATAACGTAATCTCAACATTTTATTTGATGCCATATCGTAACATATATATACACATAAAGCGGTACCATAACGTAATCCCCACACATACTACTTTAAGTAGAAATGCAATATTTCAGTTTCCGATGATTGCATTTGCCCAAGGCCATACCAGTCCTCTAAATCTCAACATCATTAGAGAAACTGTGCTCGTACTGGGGATAAAATAATTAATTTCAATCAACAGTTTGTCACTTTTGATAAGGGACTCGAGCCGGAATCGGGTTGGAGGGTGGAAGTCAAACACATTATTTTCTTATCCGTGTATTTATTCTACGTCTGGTCGTGCCTTTCTAAAGGCTGGGCTTATTTTGTCGTAATCAATCAAGAATTTAGAACAGACCATGCCTAAGGGTGTTTTAAATCGAACGAGAAATGTCTCTTCAATCTGTAATTCTTTTAGGATCGAGACCGGACTTGAAGGCTTGAAGCTCAGTGGTGCAAATATGTCTGCAACCATAACTTTAAGCGCAGTGATGAACATTGTATTCGAGTTTAAAAAGTAACTCAACTCACGGATCTGCAATAATTTAAACTGAAGACGAGCAGGATATGCTGTTCGAAACGTCGAGGTTATTTCAATCCGGTTCTTCTGGGAACCACCGCTTCTCCCAAAAGAGAGCCTTTATACTTACGTTTGTCCTTCGTATGTTAAGCAAATTTCTTTTGATACTTTTTTCTCCAAAGTTCTTCATGAGAAGACAGTGTTTCCTATAACAAAAGAAACCATAGGGTGTCCCCTTTTCAAAAACTGAAAATTTCATTATAGAATCTGATTATGTGTTGAGGGTAAAGAAGCAAATAATGTTCTCACGCGTTGAAACTAATGGCGCGGTGAATTCTGGTAATTGCGTGCGGGTAAAGATTGAACAAAAACTTATTATGAAAGGTATAGTCTGCGTTACTGGCTCTGTCCAGTGGCATTTTTAACGTTGTTATTTCGCACCCAGACTAAAATGCAAGCTTTGTGCGATTATTCGTTTGAATGGTTGTCATTGACTGAGAGTCGCCCTGAGAGTCACCTGAAAACGTCATTGTGCGGCAGGAATGCTTTCAACTTACACTTGATCTTTGAAAAAAAAAACACAATTATGCATTCTTGGCATTTCAGAGAATTGTCGCTTATCTTTCGCTGCTCATTCAGTGCTCCCTGTCTTCTCAGTTTACTTACAGAATGAAGAGGCATTTCATTTCTAGCATTATAATGACTTGCATTCTCATGCGTCTGTGGTTCCAGCAAACACTCGTATTCTCCTCCCCCATAGTGATATTTTGACAAAAGGATAATGCTTGAGCAATGTATCATTGTAAGCTTCTGATCTGTTTAGGCGAAGGATTTGAAAAGTTGTTTGATAACAGAGCTTCCAACTCTTCCTGATTCTGCAGAAAGCTCCCTGCAAATAAATGAATCTTCCCATGCTCTGAAGAGTAAAATTTAAAATCTTCCAGTTTATGGAACCCCTTTCCCTTTTATGTTGAATGGAACTCTTAATACCTCCCTGATTGTTGGAGAAAATCGCCCTGGATGGAAGATGCAGATGTTGGCAGCTCTGATTGGGTTTGTTTGTGTAGTCTGACGTGTGTAAGGTGTATCGTGGCAGCTCACAATAGCAAATCCTTAAAACTAAAACAGGTGGCATAAATTATAGTATGTTAATAGTTAGTGCAGGGCTTTCGCCTGAAAAATCGTTTCGCCGATGATGGTGACGAGCACTTTTTAAATGGAAGTGGTTTTTCTTAACAAGACGTTTAATCTCACTGTCAAGTTGTTTATTCACTCGTTTAATTATTCATTACTTGTCTTATGCAAAAACCAGTCGGCTTGCGGTCGTAGTCCGTAATTGAGAAACCATTTCTGTTCTGCTCAACACGGAATACGGCTGGTTCAGAGACCAGTGTGGTTTAAGTTTTATCAACACTTTATAGACAAGTCTTTCAAAACAAAACAACAATCGAGACAGGTTTTTCCATCGATTTGACTTCGGTATTCGGCCGCATTGCAAAAAAATGGAGTGTAAAAATTTACCAACATTGAACACCATAGGGTGTTAAAAATAGGCCTAACACTAATTTCTGCCATCACAATTACATTGGTGTTATTTTAACACCCTATGATGTTATTGTTGATTCTCTCTTCGGTATCTGTTTGCGACAACGCCCATGGTGTCAATTTTAACACCCCAGTTTTTGCAGTGCGAGTCGTATGCACCTTTCCTGCCAAATACACAGCGTCTCCCAGCGGGGGCGGGGGCGGGGGCGGGGCGGGGGCGGGGGCACTCAGAAGCCTTCCCGCCCCCGTTCAGGTGAGGTCCAGGGTTACTCCCCCTCCCCTCCCCCTAAAAAACATAAATAAATCCATAAATAAATTAAAATACAATTAGGCTGGTTACGCCACTGCCAATACATGATAAATACTCTGTCAATAATGGAAGTAGAAATAGTGAAGGTCAGCCCAACCCGTTTAGTAGTCAATGTTAAAGATTAAGTTGCGCCCATTTTAATGGCGAGGTGATCCAAAAATGGTAAAAGGGGTTTGTAGACCACTTGTAATGGCCGAGGAATTAGATATCTTGTCTCCCGTGAGCGTAATGCATGGCAGATAAGCTTAAAAGCCATTTGCACTACCCCATCCATTGATGCCCTTCTTGTTTTAGTGTTCCTTCACACTGGTTTAACTTGTGTTCACTGACAAAGATTTATGCAAATTCAAACTTGTTTACCCTTGAAGCAGTTATGTCTACATTTTTGTTGAATAAATATGATGTATTTATGTTCGCTTCACCAAAGATGCACTTCCGAGGGGTTATGCGAGGCAGTTTCTTCTCCTGCCCCCCCCCCACCCCGACCTCATCCCCGCAAGACCATTTCGCTCCCAGAAGATAAACTCGCGCGTGAATATGCATAGATGTAGAACCGTCTCCCCGGATCGATTACATAACACGAAAGACTTGCGACAAATGAACGTAATGTAGGTCGCGGGATCGACGTTTTTATAAAGTTAGTGATATCGTGTTACAACTATTTCCAACTCGTCTGCAATTTTTCCTGTATTAATGCTACGGGTTTACTTACAGCTTGACTACCCTACCCAACTCGTGTGTCAAAATTGAGTTTACTCTTAACTTAATTAATATTGTGACCATACTATAATAAAAATAGCCCCATAGCAAATTATCAGTTCAAACAACTTTTTTGAAGTTCAGTGACTTAAGTTGAATAACCAAGGTGTTACGGAAAGCATCCAGGTCCAAACCCTTAATTTGATTTCAATTAAATTTCCTTTCTGATAAGAAAGCAAAAAAATATAATTAACCTTCGGTCGCTTGTTACGAGAGGTTTATATTTATGCCTCTGACGAAGGTCCGATTTGGATCGAAAGCTAAGGCCATCTCGACGAAGGTCCGGTTTGGATCGGAAGTTAAGGCCATCTCGACGAAGGTCCGGTTTGGATCGAAAGTTAAGGCCATCTCCCAAGGGAGATGGCCTTAGCTTTCGATCCAAACCGGCCATCTCCCAAGGGAGATGGCCTTAGCTTTCGATCCAAACTGGACCTTCGTCAGAGGCATACACAAGAACACAACAAACACAACAAACACAAACATATCCATGTATAGCAAAAAGATGAGCAAACGATTAAGGGAGAGTTTCCAGAAAAAGCGGAAGTGAAGAGTAGGGGAATAAAATGGATACAGTAAAACAAATAAAAACAAAAGACAAGCGGAGATGGCTTTCGTCAAGGCCATAAACACAAACACATCCATTTATAGCAAAAAGAGGAGCAAAGGATTAAGGGAGAGTGTCCAGAAAAAAGCGGGAAAATATAGCTAATCAGAGTTATAAATTTACAAACAATGGAGTGGCTAAGAACCAATCAGAGTAAAGTAGTGAGGACAAAGGATGGTCAGCGTGAAAGGCTAGATGACTGGACCATAAAGGTGGTACCTCATTGTAGGTTACAGTGCGGGAAGCATGAAAGGGTTGGATTAGTGGGCAAGCCGCATAAGATAGTGCAACCAACAATAAGAGGCAAGATAAAAGTAATTTATAGAATAGCAAAAGGAACCTGTATAGAGAGAGCTGGTCAAAGAAAAGGCAAGCAAAAGTGAAAGAAGGGTGATGGAAAGTTATTTAACACCAGTGTTTACGTTGAGTCAAAAGGTTGGACTGTCTTGAGTTGTGGTGAATCCAGTGTGATTCTCTGAGTTTGCGGTGTGTGTCATCACCATTGCAAGCCTCAATCACAATGAGTTCAACATCTTTGACGCTGTGAAAGGCTGTTGAAGTGGATGGAGACGGGGTACAGTTTCTTGGTCTTTATGGAAGAGACATGGTTCGCAAAGCGAAGACTGAGTTTGGTCTTAGTCTCTCCCACATACTGTAGTCCACATCTCTTACAATAACATAGACTACATTGGGTGTGTTACATTGGGAGTCGGTCTTGATATTGTAAGAAGAGCCAGTGATTTGACTCTTCACTTTAAAGCGGGTACATTTGTGACAACCCTGTATCTCTGTTGAGGGTGGTGTTTGGCCTGTACCTGGGGGAGTTTGGCCCTGACTAGAATGTCTCCCAGGTTTTTAGGGCGGCGGAATGCAACCATGGGGTTCTCAGGGGTTGCTGAGCGCAACTTCTTAGAGGAATGGAGAATATTCGATCAGCCATTGAGGATTGAGGAGAGTTTGGGTAGTTTATATATATTTATAGTGTATGAGAACATTGTTAAAGAACAAACATGACCTTGTAAAGGCTGTATTCACAACAGCAAAAGGAACAATGTAGAAACTATTGATTTGGGTACACTGTCTCCAAACACATATTATAACTGAAGTTACTCAAATATACACAAGTAGCATACCGATGGGAACGTCATATACACATCAAAGTATACCAATGGCAGAGTAAATCGAAGATGGTCATACTATTGTCATTTGACACGTAGCAATAGCACAATCTCCATGCACTGATGTCAAATCCGAACCTAGTGCAAATCTAATAGTGTTTTTCAACCAATATCAATGGAGGAGTCTCTGGCTGGCAGTGACGAGGAACCTAGGGGAAGGTGTCAAATGAAAACATCTTTAATATTATTTTTCGTGTGGAGGTTTTTCCACGTAGTCATGCCCCAAAGAGCTAAGTAAAATGACCTCCGTGTTTCCTGTTTTCTCAAATGGTGTTTTTGTTGTGTTATTTGTATTTTGCAAAATTGTAAGAATTTAAGAATGAACATGACATTTTCATGGGAAGACTTTATTAACAACAGCAAAAAGTAAATAGTATATATTGTGTCTAAACTAAAGTAATAATTTAGATTTACAGTCGACACCTTCCTTCCCCCAACGGGAACTCTTTCCTCTCCTGAAAAAAACAACCAATAGCCTGTCTTTACTCGGCAGGCAAAACGAGCTGTATTGTCACATTCGACCTGCAGAGTATTTCCAGACAACCACCGTCTGGAATTTTGTTTGAGAAACGTGGCATGTTTATATTCAAATATACCGTGCGTTACCGCTTCGCTTTTACCTTCCCCTTTCCAGTACCCAACGAAAATCTAAAATGGGTTTACCTTTCAATCGTCCATGATATTACTAAAGACATCCAGTATATTATTTTTTTAGTGAAGGGGTTAACTGTAGGTTTTAGGTGTCCGGTCAGCATGCCAAATAAGAAGTCTAAAGTGTGCAATAACACACAAGAACAAACGATCTTAAGAACTTGAGTTGAGTTTGAAATTCAGAGAGTTGTCCCTGGCTGGGTATTGTGTTGCTTGACAAGTTGGAAGATTAAAATGTTTTTTAATAAATGGATTTTGTGAGATAAGGATTAATTTTTAATACTCACCTTGAGAAGTCTTTCATCCTTGAAAATGTATTTCCTTAAGCTGGATATAATGCCGAAGTAGAAAACAGTAAGAGAGCCAACAAAAGGGAATACATCAATAAATTAAATAAATACTTTTTTTTAATGAATAAGTACATTTTAAAAATAAATAAAAAGATTAAACCAAAGAAAACAAAATTAACACAAAATCAAATCAAAATATTGATTTTTTTTAAAATATCACATAATATAAAATGTATATATCCAATAAAAAATTATAAATTAACTAATAGACAAAACAAAAAATACAACCCATAGGCCCTATGAACAAAAAATAACAACAATTTCAGCAAATAAAATGCTGTTTTTAATTCCTATATATATAACCGTTGATACTTTCAATGCAGTCGCATTAACAATGTATTATCACCGGTATTAAACCTCCAAACCTCCAACAAATCCAGAAAAAAAATTTCTTTATTTTAAGTAAAACAATACCACAAAATGTATCCATAAAATTGTCATAAGATGTTTGTAAGATGTGTTTATTTAAAAGTAGGCTTGGAATCAATTCACTTTTCCCCCAAAAATAACAATGATTTATGAGCCCGTTAATAAGGTGGAAGTGGTTCGATTGATGTTGAGTCACACTTGTCCTCCGTAGATTGCCGAACCCCTCACATTTGAAAGTTTGATTGGGTTATAAGTTATCCTTGGGGTGCTAATGATCCGATTACACCGGAGCAGCGCAAGAACAAACCTGGATAATTGGTCAGAATAGGATATTTTGCATATAGTCGGAATAAGATTAGCGGAAGTAGTAGGGGGCACTTCCCTGTCCAATTCTGGGTCAGATCCGAGTCGGTCTGAATGATCCGAAAACTGGGTCACGGAGAATCCGCTTGGGTTTTAAACAATAGATTGAGGGTTTTTGTTAGCAGTGGCCAACCCATTAGTTTTATTGACATGACAGATATAAATTTGCGTAAAAAGGTGCGGCATATGTATATCACTTTGGAAAAGATACATTCTGGATTGAATCTGTTTTTAAATGAGATATGTCAAGTAAGTGTATATTTATAACAATAATGCCAAAGGTTGGTGTAATGATTTCGTTTCCCTGCCCTTCACCTCTGAGAAAACAAGCTGAAATCCCGTCTAAGATGGAGTCCTGCATGTGGACTCAGTCCATACCTTTTTCCGTAGGTTTTCGGCTTTTTTTCTCTCTCTCTCTCTCTTTCAAATCGAAAGCTGGGCGTTTTAGTCATGGTCCGTATTCATAGATTCTTTCTATTATTTCCGCTTGGGCTGTTTGGTGTGTAATAAAATTAAAACAGCTATAACGTCATGTAGGGACATTATTTGCATTCTCATTTTAAAAGTTATCAAATGAGACCTTGAGTCTAGTAAACATGGACGAAGTTATCACACACTATTACCGATGATGTTTTTTTTCCTTTGAAAATCAGACTTTGCGGGAGATGCCATCAGTACACACAAAGATCATTAGGGCCAAATTTATACAGCTGGCATGCTTTCGACTCATTTCATGTAAAACTTCAAATTTTACTTATACAAACTTTATTCTTATTTTATTATTATTATTATTACGGAATGAAAGGACTTACTGCGCCAGTAAACAATAAAAAAGACTTTTAAAATCAATATGTAGCCCGTTGCCTTAGTAACGGGCCATTTTGTGTTTTGGGCTTTTGTGACAAATATTGAGTCCTTTAGAAATTGATTTGAAGCTAAAACTTGAAAGTCAAATAACCAAACTAAATACCATAAACCCTTGCCCTTGAGACAACAATTAAGTGTCGCCTTTTTGCAAAGCATGTTGAAATGTTTGAAATGTTTACCCTAATTTTGCCTGACAAGGACACTAAAAATATAAGACGTGGGAGATGTTTGTCCATTCTATAAATTATAGGTCGCATCCAGCTTTACCATTGTCTGTTAACCTGTCCACTTTCAGATCGGAACCAAGTAAAATGTGGGAGATGTTTTTTCATTCTATAAATTCTAGGTCACATCCAGCTTGACCTTTGTCTGTTAACCCGTCCACTTTCAGATCGGAACCAAGTAAAATGTGGGAGATGTTTTTTCATTCTATAAATTTATGAATTCTAGGTCACATCCAGCTTGACCTTTGTCTGTTAACCCGTCCACTTTCAGATCGGAACCAAGTAAAATGCTTCAAGAACAGTTCCCGCTTCCTGAGTTGAAATAATGGTTTTCTTATTTGTATTTTTTTTTCTTCTGAAGAATACAATGGCAATGCATTAGTCAAGGAGTGGACTGACGCTGTCCTCCTTGTGTTTTATTTTAAACACACTTCAAGTTAATTTCCCAGAAGGTTTTCACTCCAAATTTTTTAGTCCAGTTGAAAAATATATTGTCGTAATGGAAATTATGCAATATGACTCAACCGTACAATCTTCTTTTTACGAAAATCATTCCATGTTTATTTTTTATTCCAAAGTGAAACTATCGACTTTATTACATAGATGATGTTAGAGATGCCCCAATTTAAAATAATTCTCTTTTTTGTACTACACACAGTGGAATTCTCTTAATACCCAATACAGTGTGGTTCTTTGTGATTGACTGAACAGTCCCTCAATTTCCCCAATGTATTAAACTCACTTTCAATCATTCGAATTGCCAGATTGCTATTATTATGTTGCTGGGTTGTTTTTTCACAATACGCTAAACGAGACTTTGACATGCTCTGGAAGTAAGCCATTTGTGAACTGAAATTATTAATATTTGATTGTCAAATTTACTTTTTGCGAATTGTATGAAAAAAATACAATCAAAAAGTGTGTGTGTGTTTTTTTGTTTATTTGTTTTTTTTAATTGACAACATTGTTGGAAGACGAGCCTGGAAAAAAACATGAATTTAATTTGTATAAAGTAAAGCTGAGCACAAGCGTAGCTTTCAGTAAACTATACAACCCTTTGACCCTACACAAACTCGCCGACAATTCAGAAGCACTTGACTAACAGTGTGTCAATAAACCGGGGTTGATAGTGCTACCTACGGGGCGACCAGAGTACGTTTCGTAGGTGATCGGCCCGAAAGGTGAAAAATGCCACAATCACCAGAGATAATATGAAATTTGAAATATTGTACTCTTTGTAGGTCTGATAACCTTTTGATGAAATTTAAAAACCGAACAATTTGGTTACAGATGTGAAATTGTATCTTCGTGAAAACAGTGACAAAAAGAACCGTAAACAACCCTAATGGTAACGGTGGGCAGAAGTGCTGCGCAAAGAAGAAGAGGTACTGCGTTCGTACATCTACTCTTTGTTATCAAGTTAGAAAAATCAACAATTCTTCTGCTGTAAAACATTGGAGTTCACATCCGTTGCATTATGGCAGCATAAAGGCTTGAGTCACGAAATTGGTGAACGCCTGTATATACATGAACGTGTGTTTTGATGCACCAATTGCACATTGCTCCACAGCCCATGTGCAATTTTTGCAGACTTGTTGGGCTTCAAACTATTTGTAAGTGCTTCTAGCATCCTTGATAAGTGCTGAGCAAATAACGCAATGCGCATTCACACTGTAGAATAATATTTCGGGATGTGTGGTGTTTTTGGGGGAGCATTGTCCGAGCCTTCGTAAGATTTTAAAAGTGAAGCATTATGAATAAAGCATTGAGTTTATTGGAATTTGCAGTAGATATCAACGCTGGATTTAAAGCTTGCATCGGAGATAAAGAAAAGGCACAACAGACAATTTTTGACAATAAAATGTAAGCCTAAGTGGTGCAGTATTTCAAGATGTAAATGATATATTTTTTGTCATAAATGCTGACCGACACTTTCCGGGGGGGGGGCATGAGCTTCCACACCATTTTAATTATCTTGGTTGGCACAAAATCCAGCCTTTTAAAGAGGGGCTCCAAGGACGAGCTCAGTTTTGTGATGCATTCATTTTTCAATAGATAGAGTGCTCATGAAAGTGGGGAAAATTGCAAGTCTCTAACCTCGCGTTGGTGTAAAATGCCATTACTCTTTCAGAGCGAAATCTTAAATATGACGTCATCGAACGTCAAAACAAGTGGGTCTGTACATTCGAAAGAGGACTTTGGCGCAGGTCAAAAGGTCAAACTCAATGCCGTTTTGATAAAACATCAACATTCAGAAATGAGTAAGCCTAAAAGTCTCTGTGCTAAAAAATTGTACAGGGCATATATTTGAAATGCGACGTCATCGAACGTTTTTGGATTTTGTTTAAAATAAATGCACTTGAAGGGTGGCAAACACAGTGACATTTTACACCACTTTTTAAAGGTGAGGTTAAAAGACTTGTAATTGTGTTTCTCTATTTTCATAAGATCTCTGTCTTTTGGAAAATTAGTGGATCTCTAAACTGAATGTGTCTTAGGAGCCCCTCTTACATTAAGACTCCTTTTTCAAAGAAGAATGCGTGTCTTTTTTGTTCTGTGTTAAACAATAATTGATTTATCTGTGATAATGTTAAATTGATAGCATCAATGTTTTAAACGATTTTGGACTGTTTCCAAACCTCTGCTCGTCTCTGGCTCAGCTCCGAGCTCCGTTTGATGTAGAAGCACCGTGCAAAACACACATTGTCTAAAACTGATGACGGAGCCCAAGCTGGAGCGGAGCCCCAGCAAGGATCGGAAAGACATATACGCTTCAAAACAACAAGAGTTTATTTGTTTGTATGAATGAATGTACTTCTTTCTACCCAGAATTAAATTACAGAATGACTATTTCGGGCAAGCACCAATTCTTGCACTGACGGAACAATTGTGGACTGGAGTGAATAAGGGAAACTAAGAAACAAAGAACTTAAAGAGTGTGTGTTCGTGACTGATGACCGTGTAAATCCACAGCTCCGTGTGGAACGAGCTTGAATGGCTGATGGGCTGCAACGACTCGCCCCCGCAGAAGGGACCATTGATTCTGTGAAGAAGGAAAAAACATACCATCGCCTGATGACGGCCCAAGGGAAAGCTATTCCCAGAGAAAAGCTTGACATTTTAGCTGATTGCTCGAAGGTTTTTTTCGACAACCTCGAAAGACACGTGTTGACGGTGTGGTCTGGATAGGGACACACCTCACAGACAGATGGGGCGAGGGGGAGAAAATGTGTAACACTATTAAAGTTTCATCAAAAAAGCACAACCTTTCTTTGTTAAGTTTTTACTGGCGTTATACTAGTAAAGTGCCAACGAAATCGCTTTATTTGGTGTTTATAGTCACTGTATGGTCCATTGAGAGCAGTAGGTGTCTGCTGTAAATTAATTTGGTCTTTGGTACGATCATAAAGAAGTAAGAGTTGTTGCATTAATGGGCGTCTTGAAACAAGTTTACTGAGCCACGGGAGAATTTGAGTGATGTTGCCCACTTTTTGGACCTGATACAAATCAAACTAGTGTTAAACAGCCTGAAGATACAGGACTCGAATTTTACACTAGACTACAGGCCTGAGGCCAGTGATTTTAGCGTTGGGCCAGTAAGCTGTTGAGTGGACAAGTACAGTAGTCTCGTGGTTTACAACTGAATAATAGTTACCTCTTTTTGTAATAACTATATTTTTTATGATGTTCAAGTGTTGAGTTTAAATTTGACACATATATTTCAACTACGCTTGAGTATTGAAGTGTACTTAAAAAACAAATGAGATAAATTGGCCGAGTGTTTTGTCAATTAAAAGTAGTTTAGTATACTCTATCCTCATTTTGATTCTGGTCTGGTAAAGAGAATTCTGGTCCAGTAAAAATGTTGAGCTACAAGTCCTGCGGTAGTTGATTTTCCACCCAAATTCGAGAGCTGAGATACCATGTTGCAGTGGGTTTGTTTCGTTGGGTTTCAAGAAATGTTTCATGATATGTGATGCATTTTATCCATTAAGCTGTCGAACAAATCTTTATCGGTTGGTTTAGGAAGCCTTGAAGACGGACAACCGTGTAATTCAAAACTCTTAATTTGTGTTCACGATGTTCGTTGTCATCTCTTTCTGTTTCAATCAAGTGGTTACTCCCGCCGGCCCATTCAAACGTGAAGTGGTCACCTCGCTAGTCTCAGTGACAAATACATTTTTCTTCTTCTTCTTCTTCTTCTTCTTCTTCTTCTTCTTCTTCTTCTTCTTCTTCTTCTTCTTCTTCTTCTTCTTCTTCTTCTTCTTCTTCTTCTTCTCTTCTTCTTCTTCTTCTTCTTCTTCTTCTTCTTCTTCTTCTTCTTCTTCTTCTTCTTCTTCTTCTTCTTCTTCTTCTTCTTCTTCTTCTTCTTCTTCTTCTTCTTCTTCTTCTTCTTCTTCTTCTTCTTCTTCTTCTTCTTCTTCTTCTTCTTCTTCTTCTTCTTCTTCTTCTTCTTCTTCTTCTTCTTCTTCTTCTTCTTCTTCTTCTTCTTCTTCTTCTTCTTCTTCTTCTTCTTCTTCTTCTTCTTCTTCTTCTTCTTCTTCTCTTCTTCTTCTTCTTCTTCTTCTTCTTCTTCTTCTTCTTCTTCTTCTTCTTCTTCTTCTCTTCTTCTTCTTCTTCTTCTTCTTCTTCTTCTTCTTCTTCTTCTTCTTCTTCTTCTTCTTCTTCTTCTTCTTCTTCTTCTTCTCTTCTTCTTCTTCTTCTTCTTCTTCTTCTTCTCTTCTTCTTCTTCTTCTTCTTCTTCTTCTTCTTCTTCTTCTTCTTCTTCTTCTTCTTCTTCTTCTTCTCTTCTTCTTCTTCTTCTTCTTCTTCTTCTTCCTCCTCCTCCTCTTCTTCTTCTACTTCTTCTTCTTCTTCTTCTTCTTCTTCTTCTTCTTCTTCTTCTTCTTCTTCTTCTTCTTCTTCTTCTTCTTCTTCTTCTTCTTCTTCTTCTTCTTCTTCTTCTTCTTCTTCTTCTTCTTCTTCTTCTTCTTCTTCTTCTTCTTCTTCTTCTTCTTCTAATTCTTCTTCTTCTTCTTCTTCTTCTTCTTCTTCTTCTTCTTCTTCTTCTTCTTCTTCTTCTTCTTCTTCTTCTTCTTCTTTGTTTTCTTCTTTTTTTCTTTTTCTTTTTTTCTTTTATTGATATTTTTCTTCTCTCCCTTCACCATATCGCCTCTTTTGATGAAGATTTACAGTATCAGTCAGAAATGTTCGTTTGGGTGTCAGTTGTGAGCTTTTTCCTTAATGACCTCTGTGTGTGACTCTTCGGCACTTTGCCTAGTTGGAGGGGGTGGGCGTGGGTTTTGTCTCTTCGACGAAGGATACTCCCATTT